>NQII01000962.1:58962-152052 GCA_002778355.1 Clitarchus hookeri | reverse complement strand
CACTTTTTTCCAACCAATACCCCTCGTATCCAGCAGCGCTGACACAAAGGCGGGGAGAGGCTGCGTTTTTGTAGTGGTTAGACTACTCGCCTCCCACCTAGGCGAACAGGGTTAGATTCCCGGCGGGGTTGCTCCCGGAGTCGTACAGGACGAAAACTCTGGTCAGCGGGTTTTCTCGGGGATCTCCCGTTTACCCCGTCCCTGCATTCTGGCACTTACCTCGCTTCACCTTCATTAGCTCTCAAGACTTCTTTGTTAAGAGCCATCAAAATCTCTCCACTATCTAAGAGACGCAGCGCAAAGTTTGCAAATGTATTACTCTGTGGTGGGATTAAATACATATTAAACTCCAAATGAGATGAAGGGTGCAAAGAGGAACACGATTTTCTTTGATTTGCGCTGCATCGGCACAGATTTCCAGTAGTTAAATTGAATGGCCCCGCAGGAGGTATATAACTAATTATCATTGCTTGGTAACTGACAGTTGTTGTTCCACAGTATAGCTTCAAATATCATAAGAAATAATGCTTTCGTCTTCTTTGTCTGTTATGTTAACGAGGTCATATAGACGTTCTTGCTGGACATTATTTTCAACAGCATGCACACTAACGTCACAAGTTATTTCTCTCATAGTCCTACGGTATAACAAATATAAAATGCTAAAAATATTTCCTTTTATTGCTACGTACCGAAAATGTAAAAAAAATGTAACTTAAGTTTTCGAAAGTCTCAAGGTAAAACACCTCGATGATTTTGTGCAGTCTACAACGAAAGAAATGTACGAGCTATACAGGATATCTACATCATACAACAGTTAACACAAGTGTGCACAGCTCAATGGCATGTTTCGTGATGAATATACGAAAATTCTGAGTACGATATCATTATATGTATTTCTTTATTGTGTACTACTGTCGCAAGAACAGCAAAATAACATTTGAAATTTTACTTTGACAGGAAGACGATGTTTCCTTATTTCGCGATAACGTACGATTTCAACAATTTGTATTACATACGTTTACTAAAGAAGTTTAGAGTAGTGTAAGGAAAAACTGCGCAGTTTTGTTCGAAATTTTTTATTATGTTGTAATGGTGTAATAAACATGGTAAAACTTACACACACACACACACACACTTCTGACTCTTGCAAACATATATGGAAATTCTGAGACATCTAAACATAATACTCAGGGAGGGAATTTAGAATAAACACTGTGATGCAATGGCGCGGTCTTACCCGCAGTGCGGGGTAAGAATGCGCCAGCAGGTGGGTAAGACTACGCATGTGCTACAACCTAACATAAATCACAAGTGAAAGTCCCTCCTCCATTTGATGTACACTTTTCATGCCACCATTCTCTGCATCCTCCACACTGAATACAGTGTTCGTGGGGAGGATCAGTGTACATCTCAGAACAACCAGGGCAACTTTAGTCTTGTTTTTGACGTTTCTTCTTTATCCTTTTGTCTCTGGAGGAGCACATTCGTTTTTGTTTCCCTTGCGGATTATATTCGTTATTTTTCCCGCCTAGCTGCGCTTCCAATGTAGTTTTGAAAAGCTATGCAGTTCACACCTCCGACTTCTTCCCCTTTCAATGGCGGCACTGTACAT
Source organism: Clitarchus hookeri (assembly GCA_002778355.1). Taxonomy (NCBI): domain Eukaryota; kingdom Metazoa; phylum Arthropoda; class Insecta; order Phasmatodea; family Phasmatidae; genus Clitarchus; species Clitarchus hookeri. Next base: position 150,440 of record NQII01000962.1, on the reverse strand, counting down.
GTTTAGCTCGTGGAATAGACGATATCTCTTTATCGGGAATGTATCCTGATGGTCCAGAGTCATCAGCTGCGATGCTAATGGAAGGTTTATCAGATGTTTCAGCTGAAATTCTGGCCACACTTGATTTATGGTTCTCACTTTGAATAAGACTCTGCTCAGATGATTCTCTCTAATGTATGCACTATGAGAGTAATGTGAACTCGTCTCAGCATCTATATGTTTAAGTCTATATGTCACATTTGAGGGAAGAAAGTCATTATCACTAAAAAAAATTATATTGAATAGGCATACCCCAGTTAACTCGAAACTTTTCGAATCATTTCCCACTGTAGCTGCCCTTCCATAGGCCTTTGTGAAAATGGAACTCACCTGATAAAGTGTAATTGGACGAACAGGATGATTAGTCATCCAGGTATCACACACAGAAGAATAAAACTTTTTGGGTGGTCAAAAAAAAACTCTATCAAGGAGTTGAGCCTTATTTCTGCTGTGGTGTGGCAGAGACAACATATGAATGTGCTGTTTCCTGGAAAAATAAACTGCCAAGAGAGAAATGTGTGATGCATGACTGTCCAACAACAACAACAAAAAAGGGTTTTTTCGCACAACTATGGACATTGTCTCCGAAATGCTGAAGCCACTGAATGACAATCTCCATATTAATGAAACCTGAATCCGACGCCATTCCTACTGAAGATGAAGGAGCTCCGTCAAGTAATTCAGCCTTCATTCTCTTTCGCGGAAACATGAACGATGGAGGAACAAATATGCCAGAAGCACTCGCGCAACATACGACAGTTATTGTTTGTCCTCGTTCCCCACTAACGACTTTCTTTACTGATCTCTTCCCTTTCAAGATTATAACCATTGGAGGTTTTGAAAGCACTGTGCTAATGCCAGTCTCATTCATGTTAAAAATGCGGGATTGCAAGAAATTGAATCACGACACAAGACTTTGTAGATTGTTAAAATATATATCAGCTTGAATACTATTGAAGTCAATTGCTCGCCCGATTCCTGTAGCTGTTGGTTGGCGAAGTGAAAGTTCGGGTTGACGTTTCAGAAAACTGTAGACCCAATATTTCCCTGCAATTTGCTTAGACGAGTCAAATCTATGAGAAATATTATTTTTATCTTCAAACTGGAAAGCTAAGACTCGAAGGTCTTTCATTGTAAAACCATAAACCATACTACCAACAGTTTAAAGATGACTTACGAGCTCTTCCTCCGTCTCAGCAGAGAATGTCGTTTTAAAGAGACCTAAAGAAAAATATGGTTGTCCTCTTTGCAGTCGTACGAGCGGAGAGTAGATTCAGCAATTCCTAAAGTTACTGCCACATGTCGTTTACTTTCTCTTCGCTGAACTATCTCTTTATCTTCTTGAAGTGTTGCTGCAGAACAAGTAGTTCTACTCGATGTTCGTGGGCGATTGCTTTACCATTGTTGACGAGGCTGAAAAAACACAAATGTAGCTTATTCACTATGGGTCCCAGGTCAAGTGAGTCATGAAAGTTGAGATAAATACAAGAAGAAACGATTAAATGACGATGGAATGAACACAGATAAAAAAATAGGATATTTCTGAGCAAATTCTGATAGGTGGCATCTTTTGCCCCAGTATTTACTATGTTCAAAACCAAAATAACAATCCTGTGAGGCGAACATACTAATAAGTGATAATGATATGAGATGGTAGAGATGCGATAAGATAATATATAACTTTATATGTTCCATTCTACGAGTATTTTTTATATAAATTTAAAAAAACACTGTCTTTATTATATCTATAAACTTGTACAAATATTTCCGTTGCATTTTTCTTATTATTTAAATAATATTAATTTGGAAAAGGAGTGAAGCTATTTAATGTACCTGAACATCTACACTGGCTGCACCAGAAAAATAATTGCTATTTAATGAAAATTACATATGCAGTATCATATTATCTACCAAATGTATTGCTTCACAGTTTCAATAAATTGCATTAAAATTTGTGTACTCTAAATAGTTATATGTGTAATGCGATATTTATAGGTAATCAATCGCAGACATTCTTCGCAATCATAAGCACATTCTTCGCAATCATAAGCATCATTTCACCATTTAAGGTCATCATCATGACACCTCTGAAAATGTGCAACAATTAACATGAAAAAGTAATATATTACAGGACAACGGGCCAAGTATGATCTTTATTAAACAAAAGATGCGGGAATTAAAATTAAACAAAATATCTTAATGCTTTTCGGTGCCTCTTCTTGAAATGTGAGAGAGGTAAGTTATCATAGCATCTNAAAATTAAACAAAATATCTTAATGCTTTTCGGTGCCTCTTCTTGAAATGTGAGAGAGGTAAGTTATCATAGCATCTCGCATTTCCCCTTTGTTGTTACGCCACTGTTTCCAGTACAGTCAACACTACTGTTACAATGGATCAGCACCGAAGACGTAAGTTACTGTGTGTGGGGTAACACTGCGCATGCATGGGGCAGTCCTGCCCCACTAAATATGGGCAATCTTGCCCCACAGTGTAAGATATAATTAAACACTATATTGCCGTAGCGTCATTACGAAGCACTCTATAACATTGTAGATAATTGGAAGCAGCACAAAACAAGCTTTCGTTTATGGTCACCGCTACTTCATAAACTCTGTTTACAACAAAACGATACTCAGTAAGCCCATCAATAAAATAAATAACGAAAATTGTGGATTTCTTGTCACTTGCCTCTCTCTCGGCAAACATATTTCGCTACGTTTTCTTCGCGCCTCCCAAATAACTGCCATATTGGACAAACTGCAGCGTGGGCAGTCGTACCAACGGTCACTATCAATCACTAGAAAACTACGGTGCGCACTCTTACCTGCCGCGCATTCTTACCCTACTCTACTCTAATCTTAATTTTAGAAGTGTTTTGCATTTTAAAGGATACAATAAACTTAGTAACGTCAATAACGAACAGTGCTAATGAGCTTGACAGAATCTTCGTAAAAACGCTTCTTACATTTGTTGGGTTTCTGCAGTTCTATTTGACCTGCAGTTATGTAATTTACGCTCACTTTCCTTTAAATGTGAAATAGTATTCAAGTTTTTATAGCATTTATAAGCCTAGGACTGAATACGAGTGTTCGTTAAACCATTACGAGTTACGGTAATTGAAAAAAAAAGGTTTTTAAGTACTGGCACTTCTGGTGTACAGCTAAAAATTTCGCGTCACAAGGTAAAACTTAAGCTTTGTAGATTCGCTTTGTCGCGTGACAGTTTTGAGGATTACAGCACGCCTTTGGCTCACTTCCCTCACCCCCTTACCCCACCCCCTTNGTTAACATAGCAGAAAGCATTCCTTGGTTCCTTCACCCGGCTCAATGCACTTCACTAGGCTCTACTAACAGCCAGGCCGTTGGCTCAACTCGCACGCGTTTACTGCACACCCTGTGCGGCGAGAGGGAGGGGCTGCTAAGCGCGCCAGAGCTGGTCCCTTTCTCCCCCACCCTCGTATTCAGGCTGGGGCGGGCAAAGGCCCAAGAGAGCACCACCTGATGGATACCGAGCAAGTGCAAAACATGCCGCAGAAATACGCGTTTCTCTTGAAATTTATTGCGGTGACCCTATCATTTTACTTGTGCAAATGCTGTACAAAACTTTAACCCATGTTCTTAAACGAGTTTCATGCAACTTTTCTAAGTAAATTTTAAGATACAACAGCTTGAAAAAGCCTTTTTTAGCGATTTTTAGGACCTTCAAAATCATGTTTCCTTGGCGCGGGGTGCCTTGAAAATGGTTTGCAGACATGGACTGAAATGTGATTTCTTTTCTTACGAAAACAGATTGCGAACACGTGCAGCAGTTTCTGAGAAAAACGTGTATTTCAGACACACTGCAATGCTGTTCACTCATTAGGTAGGCGGGCGCCTTAAACCATTACGAGTTACGGTAATTGAAAAAAAAGGTTTTTAAGTACGGGCACTTCTGGTGTACAGCTAAAAATTTCGCGTCACAAGGTAAAACTTAAGCTTTGTAGATTCGCTTTAAACCTTCTTCGCCACACGTTCCAAGACGTCTTAAGTTGTCGGCGTTTATACGACTTATAAGAACACACAGAATTTCTTGTATTTGTTTTCTGCACCACCAAAAACCGAAGTGCAGTACTTCATTGCGTGATTTAATTATAAAACACCGTCTGTAAATACACTAGAGTGGCGCAGTAGGCGGAGGTGATAGACAAATGGACGTGGGTCGTGGGTTCTATACCAGATACCTGCACGTGACGGTTCATTGATGTTATTAGGTCCTCACAGCGTTGAAGGCCACTTAGCATCCATTACAACCCCGGGAAAGTTTAACTGGCCACACAAGACATACTTACTGTCCGTGATATGGTTGAAAGACTGTAGATACGCTTACCTTCCTTCTCTTCGCCGTGCTAAATATAACACTGCGGCGTTTATTTCTATACGAAATAATATCTTTCTCAATAAGTGACTACTAGTGCAATTAAATGACTGAAGAAAAAAGTATTAATATCTTATGAAACTTCCCATTGATGCTCTAAGTCAAAACCGAACAGGTGGCCACTTAATCCAAGAAATGGACACTATACAAATAATGTTGACCATTACAGAGTTTAGCGGCATGACCGGACATATTGACTCTGTAAGGAGTTCTCAAAAAATATTCACTTCCCTTAACTTNTTACAGAGTTTAGCGGCATGACCGGACATATTGACTCTGTAAGGAGTTCTCAAAAAATATTCACTTCCCTTAACTTTTGTTACAGCTACATATTACTTTTTCAGGATTATACTAATTTAAAAAGGTATTAAAAACCTAATTCAAACTAGTCACGAACTTTATTAGTTTCATTGGTAGTGAATAACGTGTATTTCAACTGCTTCATTTGTACATTTCCTTCACAAAACACAGCCGCGCAGAAAAAAACTTAAGTCCTAGTTTTTTTTTTACAGCTAAGTGTTTTTTTAAAGTTGTCAGAACAGCCTTAATTTTATACTTTAACGTAGCTCTTCCAAGCAGAAAACTTGTGTTCCTTATCGCATGAATAAAGTGGTTACTGTGGTTTTGTCATATGGCAGATCACTCTATGAAGATTAATTTAAATCTGGCGAAATTAATATTGGTGACTTAAGCCTATGTATTACCGGGCATTTTCTTTAAAATTTGTACTTTTGAAATTTAAATATTCAATGTAAACGCCTTGCAAGTTACTGACATTTTTTGAAACTGATGCCTCTGTAAACCGTTTGATTTACATAATGCAATTTAGTATACTTCTAAATCCTTTTCAAAAAATACCATTACCCTAAAAAAAAATTTGAGTAGATTTAAAATATTTTGTAAAGCATTTGTCATGATTAATTACCTATACTTCATGTATATTTAACACATTTGTTAACAGTTTATACCAGATAGCCTACAAGGAACTAATGGTTATTGTGTACGATCAACTGACTACAAAACGATGAAAACATATTTATAAATTTCCGAGATGTCATAATTATACATAAAATATCCACGTCTATAGTTATGAATGTTAAAAGCACTGCCTATCATGCCTAGAATGGTGAAAAAATGTTAAAGAAATTCCTTTTCAATGCCACGATTTCAAAGATAATTGTATCAAAACAAATATCAACAAGACTTTTGCAGAGAATACTGCCACGTTATGAAAACTTCGAATAATGTTATTAATTCTTAATTTTTTTTTTAAGATGTAAATTTTAATGTTAAAACTTAGAAAAATTTAAACATAAAAATGGACAAGATTTCTTAACGCAATAGTATTTCTTAAGACGTGTCACATAAACTGTTTTTGTTTGAAATGGTCATCATTAAAATTTATGCATTTAGAATATATTTTCTTAACATTGATACCCCATTTAAACTCTTTGGCTGCAGACCTGGGAGACAGCGAACTTAAAGCTGTTTCCTGGTTGAGAGTTTTGTATAGGGAAATACATGTTAATGAAATTCGGTTTTTTGATGCCAATTTTGAAGATATAAAAAAAACCTTAGTGTGAGAAATGATATACTCAATCTCTGTATTTAGGCAAATGTAACAATTTGTTTTTGAGTAATTTTTAATTTAATTATGAAGTATTCTGATTTTTGCAGGAAACATGCTATANAAATGTAACAATTTGTTTTTGAGTAATTTTTAATTTAATTATGAAGTATTCTGATTTTTGCAGGAAACATGCTATACATTAATGTTACAAAAAGCTTCGATAGGAAAGAAGCACGTATTTTTCTGCACAAAAAAGTCTCTGGCAGTATATATCTATATTAAACATGAACACCAATAAACCCGAATTTAATTTACATGTGTTTCCCTATACCAAATCCTCAACCAGGCATCAGCCTTAATGTAAATGGATAATGTGTTGGTTTTGTTACTCATTGTATAAATGTTTCTTCCAAACGAAACTGAAAAAGGAAGGAAATTCCAGCAGCAGAAGCAGCAGGGTTTCCAGAGCCTCTGTGAGTATTTCTGGGGCGCAGTAATTGTCGGCGGTATAAATCTGAGCCGGAGAGGTCGCCCTGGTATCGGCGCCATCAGTAAGTGGACCAATATCCCGGGCGACAGCGCAAAATAGCGGTCCGGCCCCGGCCGGGTCTCTTCCGGGTTGCGGCCCGACGACTATATATCTCCCCGGCCCGCCCCCTGGAGACGCTCCGGGCCCCGCCGGAAGCGCCGGAGAAATTGTCCCCGGAGTGGCCGGCTCTTGACCGTTACTGCCATCTTGATAGCGGCCCCGGCGCCGCAATGTGTCATTAAACTGCGCCAGCCCGTCTTTCCTCTTCGCCCGCCCAATGAGGGAGCTGCAGTTATGGCGTAGGTAACCCGAGAAGCTGTGCGGAACTAAGCTAGGAAATCCGTCTCACTTACGAATTACCTACTTTGTTATTAGGGACAGGAAAAGTTCGCGTTTTAAACCACTTGTAGGCGTGACTTCACGGTCCTATATATTTTCGAGCCTCAGCTTTCTGTTCATTGGCTGCTGCTTCAGTGTACAGCCAGTTGTACCTCAGATCAGGTGATATGGCATACGGTGTTTGTTTCCTTTCAGGTCTGTTATTGGCTCAGAGTTCACCTGGGCGTGTATAATAAACTGTGATCCAATTATAAACAGAGCNTAGGAAATCCGTCTCACTTACGAATTACCTACTTTGTTATTAGGGACAGGAAAAGTTCGCGTTTTAAACCACTTGTAGGCGTGACTTCACGGTCCTATATATTTTCGAGCCTCAGCTTTCTGTTCATTGGCTGCTGCTTCAGTGTACAGCCAGTTGTACCTCGGATCAGGTGATATGGCATACGGTGTTTGTTTCCTTTCAGGTCTGTTATTGGCTCAGAGTTCACCTGGGCGTGTATAATAAACTGTGATCCAATTATAAACAGAGCAGAAATACACATGTATATGAAGTCGAACTTGTCCTAAAATGAATTCGCGGAATTTTCCAGTTCCTACTTATTATTGTCCCTCATTTCATGTAACTATAAGAGGGTAAATGTGGACAGACAATGTGGCCAGAGGCGTGTGGTGAACTGTTACAAGTTAAGCTGTTTTTTTTCTCTGTGCTGTACCTAATCGTGTGCTAGTTTACACACTTGAACGTAGTAGTGCATTCGACGTCACAGGACGTGTATATAGGTGCCACGCCTACCTCTCGTGAGTGGCCGCAATACATTAGGTTTCTCCCTGCCGCGCTCTGGTTACTGGTTCCTGCTGCGTGTGCCGAGTGTGTACAGCACTGAGCAAGCACCAGCTTGCCTTGCCACACTTCATCACATGCCACTGAATGTGACCAACCTACACTGTACGTAAACAGTAAATGCTCTCGTTCGCCAAATATTCTATCGGCTGATGAGTTTTTGGCGATATTAATGACTATGGAAGGTAAATAGTACTCATAACTAAAATCTATAGTGGAGTGGAGGTATTTGGGCGGCTCTTAACATCAAGTTCTTAAGAGCCAATCGGGGTGAAGCGAGGTGAGCCGGAAGGCTAGGGTGGGGGAAACGGGAGAACCCCGAGAAAATCGGCCAACCAGCGGCATCGTCCGGAACGATTCTCACATACAAAAATCCGGGAGCGACCCTACTGGTATTCAAACCCGGTTCCCCTAGGTGGGAGGCNCCGGAACGATTCTCACATACAAAAATCCGGGAGCGACCCTACTGGTATTCAAACCCGGTTCCCCTAGGTGGGAGGCGAGTAGTCTGACCACCACACCACCACGGCCCCTAAAAGATGCAATTAAAAACTGTAATTATACTATGGTTTACATAGCGTTTTTCAAGTAATAGGCCTTATTGTTGTGGGTTTTAGCGAATTGACTTTAAAAACATGTTAAGAGACGTAGCATGCAGACACTTGCGATCAGAGAGACGTCTGCTGCCTTGTGAACCCATTGTGCTGTGCCCTCTTTCATCATGTTTACGCGAGTCCTTCTGGTGTTGTCGAAATATTTTATCAGAGGTTAATTAGTTTTGTATTTGCTTTCATTAAGCATTGTTGGTTTTCTTGAGTGAAATGTAATATTATTGACACGTGCCAAGCGCTTCGTAAAAGGGCTTGGTCTGCCATTTCTGAAACCGCCAGGAACGAAGCGCCACAACTAGAGTATATTATTTACGTTCAGAAGTNAGGGCTTGGTCTGCCATTTCTGAAACCGCCAGGAACGAAGCGCCACAACTAGAGTATATTATTTACGTTCAGAAGTTTGAGTTCGTTGGTTTCAGGGAAAATAGTGAAATGTTGAATTTACTGAATAATTTCGCAAATACATTATTTCGTGTCAAAGACAAACAAATTTGAGTTTAGAAAAGTAATCGGCCAAGGATTGCCATAGAAGAACATGCCGTGTTCAGGAATTGTGAACTGAAATCACAAACAGTATTTTAGTGTAGTGCGCTTTGTAACAAATGTATTTCGAACCCGTTATCAGGATTTGTGAACTGTATTTTGCCTAGAAAACCGCACTAACAACTCGGCTTTGCAGTGTAAAAATAACATTTCTTTAATATGCCTTTATCGGAAATCCAACGAGTGTAAGGTTAGCTTCGACAAAAATGTTTACTTACCATGTGCCTTTATTTGTTTCATTCGTACGAACAGCGACGTATTTATCACGTTTTGTTCTTCCATTAAAGTTAAAACTATCGAAGTTACAATAATTTAAATGTTATTTCGCATGAGCAAGATTTTCCTCTGCTCCAGTAAAACAATGTGCAATTCAGAATGACACTATCTCATAAGAAGAACCGCAAAATAATGTCGTCTCATGGAAGACTTTAAACCGAAAATCTCCCTACCCCCTCCGGCTCCATTTTTTTACTTATCTAAAATATCCGGACCCCAGCAACCTTTGCTCTACCATTATAAAAATTAAACAAGTTGTAATGGCAATCTAGCTGTAATATTTTACATTTAGTNCAGCAACCTTTGCTCTACCATTATAAAAATTAAACAAGTTGTAATGGCAATCTAGCTGTAATATTTTACATTTAGTACTGGACTGAAGTTAGCTAACATCAGTCTTTCAGTACCTACCAAGACATGAAACAAGGTAAAAGGTGATAAACAAATAAGTGTGTTGGACTCATGGCATTTGTTTACAAACGTTGTTTTCTTCGTACAGCTGTGGCGAAATGACACATTGTGGCCGCTCTACTTTTCTAGAACTGTCAAAATTTTCCTCGCTTGCACGAAATAGACAATACAGGTGTTCCAACTAAAAAATTCTGACTTTTTAATTTATTGCACTGCAATGTACAGTATAGAAATCTCTATTACGTGCAGTAGTTTTACAACTGAAATATTGACGGTTAAACCTTTGCTTGCGATAGTTTAGCATGGAATATGCAACATAATAAATCCTATAAAATGTTGTGGTTTTATGTCCATTTCTTGTTTGCAAATGTAATTAAAGTGGCTATTGAAACATTACTGTGGTTTTAAACTGTTTCAGGAGTTGACAAACAGACATTTCTAGTTTTACAAAATATTCCCTAACTATGTAAAGACAGGATCAGACCTTCACAATGTATAATCTCCACGTATGCCATCTTAACTGTTCCATTTTTGGCCGTAACAACANCAGCAACCTTTGCTCTACCATTATAAAAATTAAACAAGTTGTAATGGCAATCTAGCTGTAATATTTTACATTTAGTGCTGGACTGAAGTTAGCTAACATCAGTCTTTCAGTACCTACCAAGACATGAAACAGGGTAAAAGGTGATAAAAAAATAAGTGTGTTGGACTCATGGCATTTGTTTACAAACGTTGTTTTCTTCTTTTAAAGTACAGCTGTGGCGAAATGACACATTGTGGCCGCTCTACTTTTCTAGAACTGTCAAAATTTTCCTCGCTTGCACGAAATAGACAATACAGGTGTTCCAACTAAAAAATTCTGACTTTTTAATTTATTGCACTGCAATGTACAGTATAGAAATCTCTATTACGTGCAGTAGTTTTACAACTGAAATATTGACGGTTAAACCTTTGCTTGCGATAGTTTAGCATGGAATATGCAACATAAGAAATCCTATAAAATGTTGTGGTTTTATGTCCATTTCTTGTTTGCAAATGTAATTAAAGTGGCTATTGAAACATTACTGTGGTTTTAAACTGTTTCAGGAGTTGACAAACAGACATTTCTAGTTTTACAAAATATTCCCTAACTATGTAATGACAGGATCAGACCTTCACAATGTATAATCTCCACGTATGCCATCTTAACTGTTCCATTTTTGGCCGTAACAACACGAAGTCAACGCTGATTTTTGTACTCATTTGGTGCCTCTCATTTCACTTCTGGAAAGGAGTGCGTCTATTCTATAGTCTCTCGAAGTGAAGAAAGCAATATAATGAGCACTCATCTCACTCATTAAAAATACATTCACCCTATATGGCTGTGAAAGAAAAACGAGGAACTTGTACGTATTTATTGTTGGTTTTACTATTTACTACCATAAATAGCTGTCCAGATGATTTTCTTCTTCGCGTTGTTAAAATAGCCCGGTATGCAGTCATTGCCAACCTGACTACGTGCAAGTCACGGCGTTACTGTCGGTTGGCTATTCATGTTGTCGCTAGAAACTTGCAGTTGCTAGACCTCTAGGTCAAGAAACTTCTCTAATTGAATCGATCACAGCTGTTTTGCCTCAGATTCTCCCAGGGTGTGTCGGATAAAATGTAATACAGTGAAAACGAAAGCAATGTACACGTCTTCGAAATCTAACTTGAGAACAAAATGGATTAACTTAATGAAAGGCTTTCTGTCACACACACTTCATTCTAGCTACGAAGGTAGTTCAGCGAATGCAGCGCCAATGTTTACTTTAGACTTATGTATATTTCCACCATCAGCTGTATTTTTTATTTATATGCTGTCATCAGCCGATATATTTTTTCCTGTACTGATAAACAAATTTCACTGTGATTATAGATGAACTTCAGATTCAAAAACAGGTAGGTTACGGAAGTGAAACTAGGAAAGTATGCATCAAATAAAATATTTGACAGGAAATTGCAATGTGGAAGTATAAACGTTTAGAAGGAAATAAATTAAAATTAAGGCAAAAATAAATAATGTACATATGTTGATGCTTGTTAATAAATACATTTTTCGTATGCATCAAAGCAGTATTTTTTAAATATTTTTTTTCAGTAGTGGCCAGTTTTTTTGTAATTTACTTTTTACGCGAATCATTTTCCAAGGAAATGCTTGCTGCTGTAACCTGTACATCATTTGCATACATGGTGGCACTGTCAGCCGACAAACATCTCCGTAACACAAAACTGCGAATCACTGATTAATTAATTATAGACGACGAATTTAGTTTAACGATTCTGAGACACGTTATAGTGGTTCTTATCATGCATTTCGGGCGCTACAGCATTGTATGTGTTAAGCCTGGGGAAAATGAGGAATTCGGGGAGATTGCAAGACAGCACACTTGCATTCATAACAATAAAGTATTTCGCGATGAAAAGTGGTGAGTAACGTCAGCTCGATATTCACAAGTGTGGTCGGGTCGCTGCTTTCGCGCATATGCAGCACCGCGGTCCCTGGCGTAGCTAATAACACTAGTTTACTCACCAGCGACGTTTACAAAGCCAGCTTTAACTTACGTGAGTACAGACAGGCCTGTGAAATTCGAGTAATTATTTGTTGACATGGTTAACTACAAGCAAGCGTACGTATCCATCATACTTTATATTGGCTCAAATGTAATTTGCCACGCCCTGGGTAATTATGCACCGGCGAATAACACTTCATACTAGTGTGAGCGGTTCATGTGCCGTGAAGTCAAAAGGGAAGCGGTTTCGCACCGGGCCAACAGCCACTCTATAAATGACGCCGGCTCCACTATATACACCACTGTAAAGTCCATCTTGATGTTAAATAATAGCGCATATTTTGTACGTCACTTCAAATGAGGAGTTTGAATGCTAATTACTGCTGAGACGTTTACGACCAACTTCTTCTCCGAAAACTACTGACTACTGTGAGAGAGTGCTCGTGTTAATTCAAAACAGGAAATAGCAGATTTTTAAAAATAGAAATCTCATTTATACTGGATGCCGCGGTGGGTAAGGTGTTAGACTACGCGCCTCCCAACAAGGCGAATCGGGTTTGATTCCCAGTTGTGTCACTCCTGATTTCTCGCATGTGGGAATCGTGCCGGACGATGCCGCTGTTTTCTCGGGGATTTCCCTTTTCCCCCGCCCTTGCACTCCAGCACTGCTCACCTCGCTTCACCCTCATCAGCTCTCACAATACCTTGCTGTTAAGAGCCGTCCAAACCTCTGCAGCATTCGTACTCACCACTATCCGACAGAAAGAAAAATTATTGTGTATACACTGTTTTACAATATCACGCATTACGCGCATTAAATTCAGCTGTGGTTCATAATTGAAAAAAAAACTTGATTTATTTGATATATATTTTATAATGTATATAAATATAAGTAATAACTATAAGTAACCATACATACCGATATATTTTGAGGTGGCACAGAGGTAGCTCATTGGATTAAAATTCGGAATGCCAGCGGGATCAATACCCGGCCCACGCTGTAAAATGCTTTCTTTGCTGCAACACATAATTTGTTGCCGTATAGAAAAACTTTATAAATAAGAACCACTGCAAAGAAGTCTTGCCAAAATCATAATTTTTGTTATATATATATAGTAATGACTATGATAACCCTGCATTGTCGTTTCAGTAGTTCCACAGACGCTTTTGTGGCAATGTCAGTTACACTGTAAAGAAAATTTGTACGCTGACAAACAAACGTAATTTGTAAATAAGAGACAAGTAACTATTTTTAAATATAAAACTTTCTAAAAAGCAAGGGCTGCTCCGAGAATCGAACGCACCCACCAGGGGTTATTAACTTAACCACTTTGTCTTTTTGCGTTCGGATTACTTTTGATAGGCATTTTATGTGAGGTAGGAACAAGGGCCAGGATATAATGCGACCTCTTGAGAAGGATTGAGATTAGTTGTGTAGGGAATCACCGAACTTCAGAATTACATTAAACGTCTGCAAGAGGACTATACATTGGCTCAGCTGCAGTTTCGTAATTGCACAGTATTCTAATTGGTTTATGAACGTTTTCGTTGGGATAACAATTACGTACTTAAAACTGCAATGCAATTGGTACAAAGTAATACTTATTTACGGTGAACAAAAGAAGCTCAAATAATGTTTATTTCTGTGCTTTAAAGAAAGCTTATATTGTCATAAAACAAAAAATGATATAGAGAAACCTTTTATTAGAAGCAAACTTATGTTTCTGTAAACTTATATTTGAATTAAAGCAACATTGTATTGCTATAAACAAAACAGCCTCAAATAAAATGTTTTCTTTCTCGTATAGAAAACTATGCAGGAATTTTTTTTTTTTAGTGCGGCCATCCTGATTTCGGTTTTGCATGGTTTTCCAAAATCACTCCAGGCGAAAGCTGGGAATGTTTTTCAAAATATACCATGGCAGATTCTTTCCCCACCCGTTCTTCTCTTATTACTATTTTATCCGTCCGTATTCACCTCGCTATCGACAAGACATTAAACCCTATCTACCTTTATACCTACAATCTCGACTTGAACCATCAGATTCTCCATCTGATGCACCTATTGAAGTGCGAATCTGAGCATCTGGGTAGTGAAGTTGGCGCAGCCACAGGTTATTGTCCCTCCGGGCTCTCATCCTCTGGTTTATCTTCCAAGTTATAAGTATACTTGTAATGTATAAGCACAGGTATTGTCAGTTTGGATTGCATTTTCATTATATTATTAGGATGGGACTGTGGGCGTATGCCTGAAATATTATTGACAGTCATTTAAGCTAAATGTAGTTGATCTAAATGTCGTCACCGCTAAACTAAACATCTCAAATGTCGTTCTTATAGCAATTGTTTGACGTAAAATAAATTTTCCTCGAGTCGTCTTACCCAAAATCGGTTCAAATATTAGTTGGGGAGAATGTCTTGCGCCAGCATCACACGCAATAGGCTTATTTGCTGTAAGTCCGATGTCATATCACATAAATGTCGTTTAACCTACAGTTGCTTAGCCTTAAGTCGTTTGGCCGACAATGATGTTAAACGTCTGTACGTCAACTAATTGTCATTCTTATGTATTACCTGTCATCCTGTAATGGGAGGAAATTTATACTGCAGGGTTATACGTATACAAAATAGTGAGCAAATCGTTTTCTGTTTAGGGTATCACAAACTATATCACAAGTTAACGTATGCAGTAGGCCTATAACTCGCAATCAAAATGTATAACTCACTTAACAATTTTAAACTCAGAAGTAAAGTACAAGTGGACGTCGCCAGTATAGGTATACGCCTACAGATATTCTCGTGCCTTTTACTCTGTGGATGCTGAGCCCACTTGCTAAGGGCCTGTCACGGGCATTAATTAATTCTTNCCGTATAGAAAAACTTTATAAATAAGAACCACTGCAAAGAAGTCTTGCCAAAATCATAATTTTTGTTATATATATAGTAATGACTATGATAACCCTGCATTGTCGTTTCAGTAGTTCCACAGACGCTTTTGTGTCAATGTCACTTACACTGTAAAGAAAATTTGTACGCTGACAAACAAACGTAATTTGTAAATAAGAGACAAGTAACTATTTTTAAANAAAGAAAATTTGTACGCTGACAAACAAACGTAATTTGTAAATAAGAGACAAGTAACTATTTTTAAATATAAAACTTACTAAAAAGCAAGGGCTGCTCCGAGAATCGAACGCACCCACCAGGGGTTATTAACTTAACCACTTTGTCTTTTTGCGTTCGGATTACTTTTGATAGGCATTTTATGTGAGGTAGGAACAAGGGCCAGGATACAATGCGACCTCTTGAGAAGGATTGAGATTAGTTGTGTAGGGAATCACCGAACTTCAGAATTACATTAAACGTCTGCAAGAGGACTATACATTGGCTCAGCTGCAGTTTCGTAATTGCACAGTATTCTTATTGGTTTATGAACGTTTTCGTTGGGATAACAATTACGTACTTAAAACTGCAATGCAATTGGTACAAAGTAATACTTATTTACGGTGAACAAAAGAAGCTCAAATAATGTTTATTTCTGTGCTTTAAAGAAAGCTTATATTGTCATAAAACAAAAAATGATATAGAGAAACCTTTTATTAGAAGCAAACTTATGTTTCTGTAAACTTATATTTGAATTAAAGCAACATTGTATTGCTATAAACAAAACAGCCTCAAATAAAATGTTTTCTTTCTCGTATAGAAAACTATGCAGGAATTTTTTTTTTTTAGTGCGGCCATCCTGATTTCGGTTTTGCATGGTTTTCCAAAATCACTCCAGGCGAAAGCTGGGAATGTTTTTCAAAATATACCATGGCAGATTCTTTCCCCACCCGTTCTTCTCTTATTACTATTTTATCCGTCCGTATTCACCTCGCTATCGACAAGACATTAAACCCTATCTACCTTTATACCTACAATCTCGACTTGAACCATCAGATTCTCCATCTGATGCACCTATTGAAGTGCGAATCTGAGCATCTGGGTAGTGAAGTTGGCGCAGCCACAGGTTATTGTCCCTCCGGGCTCTCATCCTCTGGTTTATCTTCCAAGTTATAAGTATACTTGTAATGTATAAGAACAGGTATTGTCAGTTCGGATTGCATTTTCATTATATTATTAGGATGGGACTGTGGGCGTATGCCTGAAATATTATTGACAGTCATTTAAGCTAAATGTAGTTGATCTAAATGTCGTCACCGCTAAACTAAACATCTCAAATGTCGTTCTTATAGCAATTGTTTGACGTAAAATAAATTTTCCTCGAGTCGTCTTACCCAAAATCGGTTCAAATATTAGTTGGGGAGAATGTCTTGCGCCAGCATCACACGCAATAGGCTTATTTGCTGTAAGTCCGATGTCATATCACATAAATGTCGTTTAACCTACAGTTGCTTAGCCTTAAGTCGTTTGGCCGACAATGATGTTAAACGTCTGTACGTCAACTAATTGTCATTCTTAAGTATTACCTGTCATCCTGTAATGGGAGGAAATTTATACTGCAGGGTTATACGTATACAAAATAGTGAGCAAATCGTTTTCTGTTTAGGCTATCACAAACTATATCACAAGTTAACGTATGCAGTAGGCCTATAACTCGCAATCAAAATGTATAACTCACTTAACAATTTTAAACTCAGAAGTAAAGTACAAGTGGACGTCGCCAGTATAGGTATACGCCTACATATATTCTCGTGCCTTTTACTCTGTGGATGCTGAGCCCACTTGCTAAGGGCCTGTCACGGGCATTAATTAATTCTTGTCCACGCAGGTATAAATAAGTATGAGGAACCGTCTTTGAGCGCGGGCTACCGCGAAAGGCGGTCAAAACCTGGAATTAACGATCCCCGGCGGAGGAAAGGGAGCCCACAAGTGCGTAATGAGGTAGGCGGCTGGGGCCTGAAGGGTCCAAATTACAGGTTTAAAGGCGGGCCCCCGAGCGTGTCCGAGACGGGGGCGACCAAATCCCACCCCACACAAGACAAGGGATGAACGGGGGTTCGGGTAAGGGGGCGAAAAAAAAAAATTGTGTGAAGTGTCGAGTCACGGCGCGGCCAGGGCAGACCAGGGTGTGAGACGCGAAATTGTTATTTTGCTGATGTTTGTGTTCCCGCCCCCACGGTTGAAACCCCCGCGTCTCCCAGGGCACAATGGGCCCGTGGGTGGTGGTGCAGGGGGAGAGGGAGATTGTCTCTTGGATGCTGGTGATGGTGCTGCGTCATCAGGATCTCGGCGGGGGCCTCCTGACAGGAAACCTGACATCATTATAAGCGCGGGCACGTCGCCGAGAGGGACCCCTTAAAGTCCTGGAATTACACGTGCGCGCTACCCCCCTCCCTCCTCAGCCATCCTCCCTCATGCCTGTACAGTCGCCGGCAGAGGAAAAAGAAAGCCATCTTCAAAGTCGTCGGACAGCCTTGTCGCTTGGACGGGAAACCAATAGTTATGTCACAGAGCACTTGATTATACAGGGGTGAAACAGCCCCATGCACAGCCAAATCCTTCGGACCGCGGTGGTGTAGTGGTTATACTACTCGCCTCCAACCTTGTTCGATTCCCGACGGGGTCGCTCCCAGATTTTCGCACGGGGGAATCGTGCCGGACGATACCGCTGGTCAGCGTGTTTTCTCGGGGATTTCCAAATTCTCCCACCCTTTAATTCCGGCGCTGCTCCATACCCACCTCGCTTCACCCTCATCGGCTCTCAAGACCTCGATATTAAGGGCCACTCCACTCTACAGCCAACTCTAGACGCACACGTCAGCAAAATGGCGTCACTGGCCAGCAAAATTGTTGGAACGCCGTGCCCCAATCAGTGCCTGGCGACCGGCAGCCCAAACAATAAGGAACCTCTTGCAGCATGTAGCAGCCAATCAGACACAAGGCCCGTTAACAGAGCGCCATGCAGCCAATCAGAAAATGGGCACGCCCACATCAAAGTAACCACCATGCCATTTCATCTCGGTGGTCATGGGATGTTCACTGTTACTTAAGGTTGAATGGAAGGGGAACTTAGTGTGATTCTACCTCCATAGATGGCATTGCTTATGTCAGCTACATGTTGCGAAACGCCTGTAGGTAGGCAACCAGCACACGTCGACAGTTGTGTGTCACCCTGGGATGGCAAGGAGGATGTCCAGGCGCGCCATCCAAGTGGCCCGGGGATAATGACCCGTCACTCAGCAGCTTATAGCTTCTTGGAATTCCCACACAGTCGTCGCTGTGTACTNTATATGGTTTGATAAGTTAGTTAATTGAATTCTTGACTTTATTAAAACTACAGTAATTAAAATTGTTTAAAATTGTTTAAAATGCTTGATAATCTCCAGCAGGAGGAGCGGTGACTATCAGCCTGGTGTAAACCAGTTACCGCGGGGAGCCACGGGGAGGCTGTCGCCCAGACCTTGCTCCTCCTGCGATCATGTTTACCTTGTTATACTCATTTTTTAAATAACAGTGTATGTAAAATAAAACATGTTAAAACTATATNCGCCCAGACCATGCTCCTCCTGCGATCATGTTTACCTTGTTATACTCATTTTTTAAATAACAGTGTATGTAAAATAAAACATGTTAAAACTATATCTTTCGAAGCGTTTTATTCGCCGATACACTTTAATGTTTTTAATTTCAATTATTTCATAAAATTACATTACACATTATTAATAATAAATACCATATATTTATAAAATAAAAAGACAATGTAGCTATATTACTAGTAACCTTAAAACCCTTAATACTTTTATTTTAAAACGATATTAATGTTAAAAATTAAAAACTTTAATACATTAAATATACATGCTGTGATATACATTGAGACTTAAATATCCAAATTCTAATACAATACAATGTTATATCATTACAATTCTTCCGACTTTAGTCATACAAGCCCCATACTATTGCCAACAGAATACTAGGTTTTCGCTGTTCCCTGACAGCCTTGCCAGCATGCGTGGCGCTACCGGGGCCCTTGCCCAGTAAACTGGGCGCCCCCCTGGCCTCGCCTGTCAGGGCCCTCAGTTACTAGCCTAGTCCCCCCTTTAATCGACGTGATCTCCTAGTCTGCTAAATCATCGTTAATAGTTTTTACTACCTTATAAACATTCTCTGTATACCTTTCGATATCTTTGTATACCTCCTCGTCGTATATCTGATATTTAATAAGCGGCCATTGTTCTTCTCTTAGTTGCAAAGTCCTTCTTAATTGATCCCTCTCATTTGTGAACAGCTTATGTCAGCTACAGAAAGCGAAACGCCTGTAGGTAGGCAACCAGCACACGTCGACAGTTGTGTGTCACCCTGGGATGGCAAGGAGGATGTCCAGCCGCGCCATCCAAGTGGCCCGGGGATAATGACCCGTCACTCAGCAGCTTATAGCTTCTTGGAATTCCCACAGTCGTCGCTGTGTACTGAATTATCTAGGACAGCAGCAGAGCAGTTTTGCTTCCTTTCGCATGTCTGAAGATTATTTCACAAATATTTACTAGTTCCTCATATTTTATATATCGGAGGTTATTCTGAAATACAAATAAATTGTCGAGCGTAAATCCGTGTTATAGTTCAACAAATAGGCGATACGCGATAAGACTGTCTCCGTTTTATTATATGTTGACAGCACTGTGCTNCCGTGTTATAGTTCAACAAATAGGCGATACGCGATAAGACTGTCTCCGTTTTATTATATGTTGACAGCACTGTGCTATCTATATCTATAAAATAGCAAATTTGTACCACTGCATAATTTTAAATGTTCAGCAAATTTAGTTTATTGAGTTGCGGACCTCTATAGCCAAATTTTTTTGATGACCACGTTACGAGCAGNCCGTGTTATAGTTCAACAAATAGGCGATACGCGATAAGACTGTCTCCGTTTTATTATATGTTGACAGCACTGTGCTTCTATATCTATAAAATAGCAAATTTGTACCACTGCATAATTTTTAATGTTNTCTATATCTATAAAATAGCAAATTTGTACCACTGCATAATTTTTAATGTTCAGCAAATTTAGTTTATTGAGTTGCGGACCTCTATAGCCAAATTTTTTTGATGACCACGTTACGAGCAGAAAATTAAGAAAAACTAGTTTTTGTTATTATACAACACGAATGCAAAGGCTAACAATGTGGAGTTTACGATATTTTGATAGGTACCTGACGGCTACCCTTCGTACTATGGAAACTTCCAATTCGTTTATTGTTTCCAAGACGTAAAGCGTCTCCCTTTAAGCATAAATTAGAATGACAATCGCGCCCAGAACACATTTTCAGCTGCAAAGCCCTGCTAGTTAGCTTCGGCAGTTAGAAGTCTAATAATGTACAGGAGTGAGAGGAGCGACATTCGACGTCCGAAAGGTGTTAGTTGTGCAACCGCTACCATCGCAGATTACATGGGTGACAAGAAGAGCATTATTATTTTTTAGATTAATATCTGGGATGCATCAATTATAGCTACAGCGAATTTGAATGAGCCGAGACAAAAATTCAATATGTGTATTTTTTTACTCGAAATAAATATGCCCGTGTGCTGAATAAAAATTAGCCATACATTAATTGTCATCATACATCATTGACATAGAATTTTAGTTTCCCACGAGTGGGTCAGAAGGGGGGAGGGAGGCTCAAATGTTCTGTAACCACGCCCTTGTTAATTTTAATATATTAATCTTCTCTGTGTCAATGTGTGTCGTATGTTTGTGCGAGAAGTTGTGCACGCATGTAACACGTATTTTCATTTATGCCAAGGTTTCAAACAACACGAGTTACAAATATTGATAAGAATACAGTACTGAATTTCTGTTTGAAAAGTCGATGCTAATTTGCGACGCTAGCGCTCGTCGCGTGAGATATTTCCTGCGCCTCCAACTCCGGCACGCTGGTGAGCTCTATGCTCGGCCTGGGACCCCTCCTTTTCCTCATCTGTCATCCTCCTGGCTTTCCCCTCCCCCTTCGTACGTCGTAATTTTTTTATTGGGCTTGATAGTTTATTTAAGTTGTTGCACGGCCTGGACTTTTCCTATTCTTCGCCCCACCGACGTCTGAAACGTGTCGTCTGCAGAGAACTTCGGAATGGATTAGCCGCCGCACCTTTTCGTCCAGCAGGACGTAACTGCCGTCATGTTAACGTAATTTTGATTGCCCACTCGAGCCGCTGAGCGATGGGGCGTTAAAACTGTGAGTCGTGGAGAACGATGAGCGTGTTTATGGGCTGTTTTTAAATGTTTCGGTATTTTCTGTCGCGCAGCTGTATTTGTCTTGGGTAATCAGTATTGCTAAGTTTTATTCTGAATTCTGATTTTGGCTCCCAGTCTAAATTTTGTTTCGGACTAATTAAAACGTCGTGTTACTTTGTTTCCCGTGTTTTAACGAGTAGTGTTTGTCCCCCTTTTGGCTGCCCAAGCCTAAACATTTTTTTATAGCGAGTTGTTTCCACGACTCTCTCGTTGGGTTTTTTTCATACGTTTAAAATGTGGTTAGTTTTGAAATGTTTTTATTCAGTTGGAGCTTTTCCGGGTCGTCTGTGACTGCCTCCACCAAAAGTAATGTTTTTATGGTAATTTTTAATTTGTGCATTTTAGGAAATGGAGGCTTTGATGGGCGTGGTTTTTGCTGCCCTCCTTTTCGGTAGATCATCAAGTAAAATGGGGTAATTTTCGAGTCAACTACTTAATTATGTGTTCTAATCGTTATTGAACAAACTAAGTTTGAACATTATCATTTTATAAATCTAATTCTTTGAAAGTTCTTATTCAGTTTTATTTTCTTTTCAAGCAATTGTTATTATTGAAGAAACTAATTTTGAGGGTATAACACAATACAGGTGTGAATAGGCTATGGACACAGGAACTATCCTAGCAACGGGCTTTCGTAGCACAGACGATGTAATTAATGATGCCAACACAACTTCTTTTTATAGATGGAACATGATATGAATTCTTATGTAAGGGTCATCGTTTGCAACGTCTTTGAAATACAATAGAAAATTAAACGCAATATATTTCCAACTCAGTCAGACATTAGCTTATGTATATACATGGAAGACACAATACCGCACTACAACCACAGTAGAAAGGTATAGAAACTACGCATAATTGATAATTAGAGAGGAAAGCCAGTAAGCGAGTGAGAGAAAGGTATGAATTATTAAGTGAGGAAATGCTATATAATCCGTCGGAACTTCTGTAAACCATAATTTGTAGAACATATTGTCCATGGAAAAATTCTGTTAATATCATTTACAAAAATTAAATACATTTTTAACATATGCAAGCCGTTTTATTCTTTAAACTTAGACTAGCATCACTTTTTTATCTGTTAGGCATAAACACAAATTTAATTTAGAACTTCTAGATAACTACTTCTGAATAGGAAGTAAACAAAAAATGCAAATTTCAACATTTTGCCCTCGTGGGACTATATTAGTTGTGGGAGGACATACATCAGAAAGTACTTACTGGCTTACATAAACATATTAAGTACGAGTCACTTTTTCTGCCAGTCATATTTTTGACAAGGAAACGATAAACTGCAATTAATATTTAACCGTGTACGTTTCTGATAGGAATTCAGGAAAAATTATATATAATAAAACACTCGGAATATGCAGTTATAAATATTTTACTTAATAAATTATTTTCAACATATTAAGTATATTTTAGAATCCGCCCTTCACCTACGCCTCACACTAGAAAAAAAACTATTTATTTTACTGATCAGCTCTATCGTTAATAAACTTCGATGGACACCCTGATAGTATTATTACTCTTGTTAATGATCTTATATATACTATAAATTACTGCGTTGTAACTTAAATAGTGCGGACGTAATGATGAGCTCATTTATGCCGTCACGTTGTAGCTGGGTGAGTATACAAAACGACATAACTATTTATTTACGTCACTTTGTGGGAAAACACATTGAAATATTTGTTAACGTCATAGAAAAGTAACTAACCTGAACATTAGGGTCAAATACTTAATTTGTTACACTAATCGTAGAAATAAAATAACATTCTGATAAGTCACTTCGTTCAGCGCAAATCCCTACTGTTTCAAGACTGTTTGCAAGTACTAATTCATCTGATTGCATTAATGGTTTGTTATTGACTTTGCCTTATTTTAAAGTACACAAAATTAGGACGTAGACTAATCTGTGTTCATTGCCATCAAATTCGGTCCAAATCGTATACATTGCCAAAAATAATTTAAAACAAATAAAAATTCTTTGTATGATTTTTGCGTAACTATAATAGTGTCCTCAAAATTTGCATATCTCGAACAATGTAACAGAATAGAAGTGACATGGCCAGCCTCACTAAATCAAAGAAGGATTAAAGGAAACCCCCCCCCCCCTTTTATTTACAATGTTAGTATTTATTACGTGGGTGTAGCCGCGTTCGTAATAAGACAAATTACTTAAATTTATTAACTAAAAATATTAATACAAATATGATTTAGGCTCGAATAACGAGGTACAAAAATCTACTACAGTTTTTATCGTCATTGCGTTACTTTTAAATTTTATATTGCACAATTGAACGTAAAAGCAAATACATTATTACAATAAATTAACTGCTATTACTATCTACAGAAATAATAAGAAATATCAATTATATACTAGAATGAGTAGAGCTCAAAATTTAAGATACCAATCACTGTCTTTCACCAAAATAGATGAAATGATTTCCTACCATTATGGTAAGTTATTGAGAATGGCCTCGAGGTCAAACTCGCGTGTGCAACGCGCACTATTCCCCTCTCTTCTTCTCATCTAGCTACTGGACCTTATACTCGCCTTGACTACTGACTACCTATAATATCGCGTGAAGAAATACAAAACGTTAAATTTTCGTGCAACTTTCTTCAGCCGTCATTGGTATATTTATGTGTTTTTCTAAATTGCATATCTTCATTACGAAAACCATTTTTACAATTACATTTGAACGTATAATTATGCAAAGTATAAATGCTACAGGAAGCATTCAGTTTTCATAAAAAAATTTTAATATCGTACTATCTGAACGTCGATATTTCTCGGTAACACAAATTAATGTACTTTCGGTACTATCNAATACAAATATGATTTAGGCTCGAATAACGAGGTACAAAAATCTACTACAGTTTTTATCGTCATTGCGTTACTTTTTAATTTTATATTGCACAATTGAACGTAAAAGCAAATACATTATTACAATAAATTAACTGCTATTACTATCTACAGAAATAATAAGAAATATCAATTATATACTAGAATGAGTAGAGCTCAANCAATAAATTAACTGCTATTACTATCTACAGAAATAATAAGAAATATCAATTATATACTAGAATGAGTAGAGCTCAAAATTTAAGATACCAATCACTGTCTTTCACCAAAATAGATTAAATGATTTCCTACCATTATGGTAAGTTATTGAGAATGGCCTCGAGGTCAAACTCGCGTGTGCAACGCGCACTATTCCCCTCTCTTCTTCTCATCTAGCTACTGGACCTTATACTCGCCTTGACTACTGACTACCTATAATATCGCGTGAAGAAATACAAAACGTTAAATTTTCGTGCAACTTTCTTCAGCCGTCATTGGTATATTTATGTGTTTTNTATCGCGTGAAGAAATACAAAACGTTAAATTTTCGTGCAACTTTCTTCAGCCGTCATTGGTATATTTATGTGTTTTGCTAAATTGCATATCTTCATTACGAAAACCATTTTTACAATTACATTTGAACGTATAATTATGCAAAGTATAAATGCTACAGGAAGCATTCAGTTTTCATTAAAAAATTTTAATATCGTACTATCTGAACGTCGATATTTCTCGGTAACACAAATTAATGTACTTTCGGTACTATCGTGTCCTTGGTCAATTCATAAAAACATAACTTTTTGCTGCCTGGATTTTATTCTTATGTGTTTTTTTCAGATTTTTTCCATATACGATTACTGGTATTGCTATTGTATTACGCAACTAAAGTGTGTGATTCATGTTATATTTTTCAAATTTATAGATAAGCTCACAAATCTTTCTAAACTTTTTTTAAATTATCTAAATCTATATCCCATGCATGTGAAACATTACAAATATATCAGTTGTAACATTTTATTTTATATTGCTTCACTTTTGTTCTTACGTGTAATTTGCCTTTAAAAGCCATTTTCATGTTTTATCAGCAGAAATGTATAGAGAGCTTCCGTATTTTATATTTACGAAGCTCATTTCCGTTGTTCGTCTTTACGGAGTGCCTTTCCGTACATCTCCGTAAAAGTTTCCGTAAATCTACAGACATTTCTAACAGTGGTAGTTCGTATTTTAGTACGTCAACTAGGTCACAGTGATAACTGCATCCTTATCAAGTATGCCGGGAAGAGTAGCCGGTATTCAGTCTAATGTCATGGCATGGGTACCCACCGCATTCGCTACGTGATATTTAAATTATTTACCCACATGTAAGGTCAAGCAGTTGAGGAAAGAAGGCCTTTCCCTTACTTCATCACGAAGTCGTTTCGGATGGAAGGTAAATTATTATACTTTTCTGTCATTACGTAATGTCAAAGTGAAAATTGAACTTCCTTCATTTGCGTAAAAATAAACTTTCAAACAAACCAACACGCAGTCTTTGTTTACGTCTTTATTTGTGCCAACATTTCTTCAGGAGTAATGTTGCCAATTTTGGAAGACAAAAAATGTAACACGTGCCAACTTACGAACTTCAATTTACCTAACTCGACAAACGTTTTCTAGTAAATTCTATACANCGTAAAAGTTTCCGTAAATCTACAGACATTTCTAACAGTGGTAGTTCGTATTTTAGTACGTCAACTAGGTCACAGTAATAACTGCATCCTTATCAAGTATGCCGGGAAGAGTAGCCGGTATTCAGTCTAATGTCATGGCATGGGTACCCACCGCATTCGCTACGTGATATTTAAATTATTTACCCACATGTAAGGTCAAGCAGTTGAGGAAAGAAGGCCTTTCCCTTACTTCATCACGAAGTCGTTTCGGATGGAAGATAAATTATTATACTTTTCTGTCATTACGTAATGTCAAAGTAAAAATTGAACTTCCTTCATTTGCGTAAAAATAAACTTTCAAACAAACCAACACGCAGTCTTTGTTTACGGCTTTATTTGTGCCAACATTTCTTCAGGAGTAATGTTGCAAATTTTGGAAGACTAAAAATGTAACACGTGCCAACTTACGAACTTCAATTTACCTAACTCGACAAACGTTTTCTAGTAAATTCTATAGANTAAAAATGTAACACGTGCCAACTTACGAACTTCAATTTACCTAACTCGACAAACGTTTTCTAGTAAATTCTATAGAGTTCAAGGCACCAGTTAGTTGGTACCTCACTGATAATCGAATGCAGTTGCGAGTGATTGTTCGTTTAAAATATTTACGAAAATTCTCGTTCGGATCGGCGCATGGTTCCTAATGATTTCAGGCTTGAGCTCTGTAAAATAAGCCAGTTCTAACCCGTCTTGCAACGGTGTAACTTATATACGGCTTACGAATGCTGTGCTGTTTCCATATCTCAACTTCACAAAAGACATACTACGGATATTATTTTTTGCATAAAGGCTGTTCACTGTAAACTGAGAACTTTTTAAGTCAATCTTTGAAAAACATCACTGCCTTTACCTGCATAATTTAACGTGCACACTAAGTGTCATTCGCCAAGTAAAGTTGGTAACTATGGAGGGAAAGTGGTTCGATGTCTTAACTAGAGTTGAGTTGAGAGATTTGGGCGGCTCTTAACAACTAGGTCTTGGGAGCCGATGAGGGTGAAATGAGGTGAGAATGAAGCATCGCCGGAATGAAGGGGCGGGGGAAAAGGGATATCCNTTGGGAGCCGATGAGGGTGAAATGAGGTGAGAATGAAGCATCGCCGGAATGAAGGGGCGGGGGAAAAGGGATATCCCCGAGAAAACCCGTCTACCAGCGGTATCGTCTGGCACGATTCCCACCTGCGAAAATCCGGAGTTACCCGGTCGGGGATTGAGCCCATTTCGCCTTGGTGGGAGGCGAGCAGTCTAACCGCTCAGCCACCGTGGCCCCTTTAATGTCTTAACGTTGAGTTAAACATGTTAGGTAAACATTTGCTAATAGTAAAATTGTTCCCTTAGTTTTCTGTATTTTAATGCATATACTGTAGGCCTNCATGTTAGGTAAACATTTGCTAATAGTAAAATTGTTCCCTTAGTTTTCTGTATTTTAATGCATATACTGTAGGCCTATGTGTAAGATGAAGCACATTTGTAACATATTTACGTTTTGTTTCATTTGACCGACGCATGGCAGTCTCCTGGCAATGTTAATTTTACATATGGTGGAAGAATACACAATATTAATGCAAATAGATCTTAAGCAGTACTTTCGAAAGTGCTCCGTTTGCCGTGAACAGTCTATATTTTTAAGGATCATATATTCGCAAATGATTAAATGAACCGCATGTTGATTCTTTAAAATGTATAACGTAGGTCGTCGCTAAATACTAGTGGTGTGGAACATTCTCAATGGCCGCCGACTTCGAAATGGTAGGTGAGTCGGCACATGCCTGGAGAGGTCAGAGGCCTGAGGACCACCGCCTTTAGGTGCTAATGACACACGCGAGTCGAGGTCCACAGGTGACCCTCGCCCGCATCCCTTGACCTCTGACCGACACCAGCGTCCGTTCGAGCCGACACAGGACGTCACACGCAGACCTGCGACCAAAGACGCCAGTCTGACTTGACCTTCACGCGATGGCGATACCTACTGGCGACACTCCGACAAGCAGAGAACTGCTCGCCGTGGCAGTTACCGCAAACGAAAAATAGCTGGAATTGTTGGATCCATCGTCAAACAGGCGCAGTAGGTATCTCATACTAAATACGCAGTCCTATCTACTTCTCGGAACATGGATTTTTCTCAGCGAGTCTAGGGATGAAAAATGCCGATACCAATATTTATTATTTTAACCGTGCCGGTTAACGTTTTACTTGTAGCCTCTTCGAAACACATTTTGATTTAAGTCAAATTTAAGCCTAAAGTTACATGCATAATACTATACTTACCATTTTAGGCCCTAATAGGTTTTCCAAAACGTAACATCATTTTATCGCTGTTAATTCAAAAATGTAATTTACGAAACGAATTTAGTAATTTAGAGTACAATGCCACAAACTATTTTTGACTACGCATAAAAATACTCATTGAGTAATCAATACAGTAGAGATCCTAAATTGGAATGCAGCGAAATCAGTGACAAGAGAAAATGGCTCCACAAGATATCAGTTACAGTTTACCGGTTATTACGTTGAATAAATTTCACTCATTTTAAAGTTTACTTCGTGGCATTGTGACTTCAATGAACACTTCAGCTAAACCAAAACTTTGTGTTANTTTCACTCATTTTAAAGTTTACTTCGTGGCATTGTGACTTCAATGAACACTTCAGCTAAACCAAAACTTTGTGTTAGAATAACGTTTTGAAATTTGTAAGAATAAAGTTTTAAGTTAAAATTCTTACATTTACGATAAAAAAAAATAAAAGTTATGAATGTTATTTTTTCAACGACTTGGTATTTTAATCAAGTTATAATCGATAGTGTGNATAAAAAAAAATAAAAGTTATGAATGTTATTTTTTCAACGACTTGGTATTTTAATCAAGTTATAATCGATAGTGTGTCACAAAACAATGAAATAACCCCAGAAAAGAAATTTCTTGTAAGTCATGGCATAACTAGATACGGGTAATATTCGCGATATTATTTAGTAAAAAGCTAGATTCACTGCCCTATACCTACACGAGTGCAATGCGTGATTTTATTTTACTGGCAACTATGCGGCGTCCTTAACGTGTTAAACTGCTTTGCTGTACCACTGGTTGCCTAACCGATCAGCCTAAGGGTCAATTATAATTACCTAAACAATATTAAACGCCTCGAGGTCACATCCGGACATATAGAAGCATTGCAAAGGCGATGGAAAATAGCATGAACAAGCTTCTCGTGTATTCTGTTTCCTCAGAACTTTAAGCGGGGTCTATAGGGTTTTAATACAGCAATATGTTCAGAAAAGATAAAACTTTGGAGCTATAGCTTAAACTACTGTTTCACAGAAGAATTAATATCGTAAACAGAGGGCTACTCACAGCGACTTTGACACTTTTCAACGACCACATTTTATGTTTCACTAACCAGATTTATGAACCGGCAACAAATATCGACTTACATTTCAGTCCTGAAAAAAAATATAGATTAAAATATTCCGTAGTTTTTTTTAAATATTAGAATAGATACAAGTGCTTACAACGAAACCCGCATGACAACTAGGAAGATCCATTATCTATTGGCTAAGAGTCCCTGGGGCGAGCCACACAACTTGTCGACTAATGGCGGAAGTCAGACGAGCATACACCGTCTTGGAGTTCAGTTTGCAGCAACAAAATTGCGCGAATTTTGCANACTAATGGCGGAAGTCAGACGAGCATACACCGTCTTGGAGTTCAGTTTGCAGCAACAAAATTGCGCGAATTTTGCAGGTCCCTAGACAGTGTACTCTTAAGAAATGTTTCGCACATTTACCCCATAATTGTCTATGCGTACACAGTAAGCACNGGTCCCTAGACAGTGTACTCTTAAGAAATGTTTCGCACATTTACCCCATAATAGTCTATGCGTACACAGTAAGCACTAATGGCAAAATGTTTTCCTATACACCCAGGGTAGCATTCCTACATTTTTTTAGGAAAGAGTAAAATCCGTTTTGAAATTAGAATGTGTGTGTAATATCATTTCTATACTTGCAGCCTAATGTATGGTACATTAGTTCAACACATGTTCAGAAATGCCACCGCAAAGTTCAATGCACGTTGCAGCTCGTGTAGGCAGATGCTGTGTTACTAATCGCAGCTGGTGTCCACATTATTCTTTAACTTGCGCACAAGCATTCAACGCGTGAGCAAATAATTCCTCCCTTGTTTGTACCTTTTGCCTGTATATTTCGGTCTCTAACAAACACCACAAACAATAATCTAGCGGGGTAAGGTCAGGGGACCGTGGTGGCCATTCAACAGCACGTGAGTGTCACATAGCTGTATCTCGAACACCATTGCGAATAGAACGTAGGTTTATTGATGTTTTCCCTTCAGAATGGTCCTTACTATAACCTATTAACATATATCCGTTTGCCCCCTGAAACACGTAGTACCTAATCACAGACATGAATTAAACGTTATGTTGGTATTAGTATCTACGTTAACAATGGAACCTACAGCCAATCAGATGATTGTCACTATTATAACAGTCTATATGGTTCCTACAACCATATATTTTTCTTAATGTAAGCATAGGTTAAAAATTTATATTATTAGTTAGGTAGTTTACTAAAGTTATTTTGTGCACGTATATATTTATAAACGGTAAACTTTGGCTAGAGAGAACATTGCTTGGACGTCGTCCATGTTGGCAGTTCAGCACGTGTAACGCGAGGACACGCGGAGAGAAGCCGCGGTGTGTTCTTGGAGACCGCGCGACGAGGGTGTTCTCACGAGAAACGGCGACGAGAGACGCGGGGTCTCGTGTGACGCGGGTCCTCGGCGGCCGATAAGGGTGGTTCGAGGGGGTGAGTAGAGCAGACCCGTCGAACCAGTTACCCCCCTGGCTGTCGTGGGGCTGCGCCGCTCCACCACCTGGCCCCGGCCTAACCGTCGAGCGGCGTTCACACGATGCGACGTGCATGATCTTCGCACCGAGACCTCGGTCACGCCTTGCTCCCAACCCGTCAACGCGGAGGTGTAGCCAAGTGGCGGATATGCCGGTTGTAACTATCCCTCCCCCCTCCTTTTGCCTCTCAAGTTTTGGAGCCGCGGTGGCTGAGAGATTAGACTGCTCGCCTCTCACAAATTACTGAAAGTAACAGGATGGATACTATAATATTGTATGCAAGAAAAAAAATTGATTGGGACACTTTCAACTTATTATATCCGTACAGAGCCGGCCAGTAATGAACGCTGTTCAGTAGGCTATAGTTAGCGTGTCCGGTGTTGTGTGAAGCCGTAGGACGGTTGTAAATGGGAATAAAGATACCAACGTAGCCGACATCGATACAGTCGTGAACACACGCGACTCAATTCTAGCTTGTCTAATTGTCAGTAAATTTGTACTGCACTCAAAGCATTAATACGTACTAAACTGCATTATTTTCTGGCAGGACGCTAAACTCACCGCCCTGAAAATATCTGAATCTGTGCTAATTATTTATTGGCTTCTATAAAAGTGAANTGGCAGGACGCTAAACTCACCGCCCTGAAAATATCTGAATCTGTGCTAATTATTTATTGGCTTCTATAAAAGTGAATATTTTTTTTTTTACTTGTTCGGACTCTAAAATTGTTAACAGGATATGAAAACCACCGGGAGATATTTTCTCGAGCTAGAGATTATAGCAGAAGTGGGAAGGAGCCCATATGTAAGCTATGTATACATTTACAAAAAAAAAACTGAATTCAATGTCAGCGAAAGTAAACAACGCTTTTCAATACGACACTAAAACACGGAAAGGGTTTTCCTGTATCACTGACAACTTAACTATCAACATATCAGTGAATCCGCTCAAAAGTAGGCCTTATGCAGTTAAGAGCAAGGTTTTTTTTTTAATACACTGACTGCTATCGAGGTCATATAACGTTATCTGATTTCAAAAGTGTTTTATAGATTTCAGCGTAATATTACGACGTTCCACATTCTCGAAACACATTGATGACTTAATATCTAGTATGGAACAAGCAGTTTTCATGAAGTTCACTGTAACATTATTTTACGTCGATAAAACTGGAAGAGTAAACTCATGTGAACAGAATTAATTAAATGTTATATTACCTAGGAAGGAACTTTTTATTGTGACACTGTCAAATCGGCATTAAATTAGTTGACAGCTGGCCAGTAACGAAATATATGTAGTACAGTAATTATGTCCTGTGATTTGGATCAACTGGAGTACAGAGCCCAACATAACTGGTGTTCATGCAATAGTGGGTATAGGCGACTCGAACTTCTAACTTCTCTTGAACGTCTGTGTGAACACTCAAAGTGTTAAGTTTGGTATCAGAAACGCTCAACTAACCGCGAACTAACCATTCTCCACTGAAAATACTCAAATATTACTGATAATTATACTGCCCGAATTATGCAGTTACAAGAGTTGTTCATACTGATCTGCGGTGAGTGAGTGAATGAATGAAGAGATTTGGGNTATGTTATATTACCTAGGAAGGAACTTTTTATTGTGACACTGTCAAATCGGCATTAAATTAGTTGACAGCTGGCCAGTAACGAAATATATGTAGTACAGTAATTATGTCCTGTGATTTGGATCAACTGGAGTACAGAGCCCAACATAACTGGTGTTCATGCAATAGTGGGTATAGGTGACTCGAACTTCTAACTTCTCTTGAACGTCTGTGTGAACACTCAAAGTGTTAAGTTTGGTATCAGAAACGCTCAACTAACCGCGAACTAACCATTCTCCACTGAAAATACTCAAATATTACTGATAATTATAGTGCCCGAATTATGCAGTTACAAGAGTTGTTCATACTGATCTGCGGTGAGTGAGTGAATGAATGAAGAGATTTGGGCCGCACTTAACATCGAGATCTTGAGAGCCGATCAGGGTGTAGTGAGGTGAGTAGGGCCTATGAAGCAGCGGCGGATTGCAAGGGCGGGGAAAACGAGAGATCCACGAGAAAACCCGCCGACCAGTGGTATCGTCGGGCACCCCACCGGGAATCGAACCCGGTGCGCCTTTGTGGGAAACGTTTGGACTAACCACTACATCACCGCGGCCCCGATATGCAGGGAATTCCAGCGCCTCAGAAATGCCGTGATTCGCCAATCACAATCAGCTAATTAACATTAATATCACGAGACAAGTGAGGTACGTGCAGCAATGGTAGACTGCAGCACAGTGTTTATGCCTGCTGCAACAGCTCGTCGTCATTCACTACAGCCTGGGCTTTGATTATCGTAGGCCTAGCTCTTCTGAAATTGCCTTCCACCTATCAGCACATAAGTTATAGGCTGCTGCAATGATGCATCTGAGGAGTGAGTGCATTACGTTATTAAGGCGTTGCCACTCCGAGAGCCAGAATGCGCTATCTTCCGGAAATATAGGACAGCGTAATACTTCAAGCAAGGTCTTTTCTCACCGAGCAAGATGGGCCTGTGGACTTAAGCTTGAAAAAACATTCGAACGTTTGTAAACTATTTGGTGTCAATTTCGTAGACGAATGAAATCCGTGTAGTGAAAATGGTAGGTAGAGCCTATGCTCCACTGCATAGATCTGGTTGACGAATTCACTAATCGAACACTTTTTGGCCGTCAGTTGTTTCTCTCGTGTAACTTCATTTTCTTGGGGACTAGCCAATCAGAAAACTGTGTTGTGCTGTTGTTTTGCGTGGAGATGTGCCAAATTTTTTGTCACGATTTTCGGACAACTTTTTCTTGTTTTGGTGTGGGAAACCCGCCCCCAAAGTGTGTAAACGTATTTCACAAACACACACACACACACACACACACACACACTTGCACATATATGTGCGTGTGTGTAATTTTAATTGTTTTAATTTGGAAAACTGGTAGATATCAATTTCAATTAACGTATCTCATTGAAACACAGTTAAAATTTAACATTATCTCTGGTGCTGTACATTTTACGAGTATTTGTAATGGTAGTCACGATAAAGGTAATTACACTGTATACTGAATGTGGACTAAGTCTGTAGTGCCGAAATTCCTATAGGCCTATAATATAAACGTTTGCTTGCAAAGTAGGTTCTTTATATATATATATTGTTCACATTTGGCCCGGCAGTTTCACTAGACCGTCTACGGATTTCAAAGTTCGTTCGCTCTCAACCACTCGAACAAGGTTCCTATACGAATTTCGTATACGAAGACACACTTGGCGTTCAAGTATACCATAAACTACAGTTCACTTGGTGAAAACTTCAGCACAGGCACCTGAAAGCCGTCAAGAACCCTAACGTACGACCGCCGTAATCCGCTTTTTGGGCTACGTTATTTAGCCTTCAGCGTCCGTTTTATGGATTCATCCTTCTAACTAACACAGGCTACCACGCAGCACCTGGAACACTAGTATAATTAAACTACAATGACGTAATAAAATTTTACGAAAATATTATAGATTTATAGTTATATTTTCTTATATATATCTCTTAAATAATCTCGAGTTGCTCACGAGATCAAATCGCCCCTCAAACCTAGATATATATTGGTAAGTTAAAACACATACATTTCAACATTGTAGGCACTATTACAATTATTAAAAAGTTTTCAAAATTGGGTTTTGTTCCTTCGATATAATCAGGACCTCCACGATTACCGAGAGTTCTGAACCACCACTTGAGTACTTAAAACTCATCAATTGATTCATATCAGGGTCTGACTTCAAACAATTATCGGTTAGGCGTCCTCAATACATGAGCGTGTTGCCTTTGCACTCACGGTGAGCGAAAACGTAATCATATTATTGGATATTTAAAAAAATATTACGGATGGAATTTACTTACTAGAGCTTTCAAATGCGAAAGACTCTCAGGGTATGGATCCAGCTACTAATTGGTTAAAAATAAGTAAAGATATTGTTGAGAAAGTGCTATTTTGCTGGAATTAAAACTTTTGTTGCTGCACAATTAATTACAATAGCGGTCATAACATTTATGTAAAATATATGGGGTGCGGGTTAGAATGCTATGTTGTACCCAACCCACAAATTTTTTATTTTGGTTTTGGGGCATGGGGAAGAGGGAAGTTGAATGTACCCCTGTACCCGACCTTCCACGGTATTTGCGCTAATACTCCTAAGGCATGCAAAAATCTGTAACTTTTCGGCACTTGGGATCGAACACAGGATCCTAAGCCTCCTGCTACGAGTCGTTTATCATTCCAACAACCAAGCCACTGATGAGAGAAGTGTAGAAAAGTGCATCCCATCTCATGTCGCCCGCGCCCAGATGGCAGACATGCCAAGCCATACGGGATCCCCCGAAGTTGCGAGCGCTATTGTGGACGGCGGACCGGGGCCGCAACAGTGCAACCTGTCTCCCCCGAGGCGTCATAATAAGTGGGCCCCGTTGCCGCGGCAGCAGGTCCGCCAACCGAGCGAACAAGTGGCTGCTTGTTGTGGAGGCCGACTCTCGCGCCCACCATACACGAGCAAGAATGCCCCGTTATATCAGCCCCGCGCCATTCAGTCTTTCCCGCCACGTTATTTGTGTTAATTCTATGGAGACCCCCTCTCTCGTGCGCGCACCAGCCAACCTTTATACGCTCAATGGAGGCATTGAATCAGGCTCTGTGTCGCTATGCAGAAACTTACTGGTGGCGGCGTCTTCAACAGGTGTACTCACGGCCTGCCGGCGAGAGCAGTAACTGACTATGCGCCATTCCTTTCATATTAGTAACATGACGGGTGTACTGTTGATCGTGGGCAATCAAATTAACACTATCATGTGAGAGGGAAATTAAGCCTGCAGTTAAAATTTTCTTCCTATACACGCAAGCGATACAGTTCAACTTACATTTGCGTGCGAAAAATAACAAATAGTGATGTATATAAAAAAACTAGTTAAAATTATTCTAATAACATCTACAAATCCCGATTAACCAACTATGACTGTTTATATTAGTCTACGGAAGTTAAAAATACCTACTTGGAGAGACACTAACCATATATATATATATAATCAAAAACAGTATCGCATTCTTGTAGCATGTCACCTAATTTCCGGAATTCTGTTATCATTTCAGCTTACCTGAATTTTTCCAAATACAATTATTTGTTTAATAACCAACCTACACTCTCGTGCGTAATTAGGTTCACTGTTGGCTAGCTCCACCACCAAAGGCCTTTATTTGGACATTCCAAAATACTCTGAGCAGCTTACTGAACTACACTAAAGAGCCAAAAAACATGGTATATCTACCTAATATCAAGTAGGGCCCCCGAGCAAGCAGAAGTGCCGCAAGACGACGTGACATGGACTCGACTAATGTCTGAAGGTATGCAGGAGGCAATTCACACCATGAATCCTGCAGGGCAGTCCACAAATCCAATCTGCGCCAATTTGAGAAAGGGTTGCACGTCTGTCACGTTTAATGATTCTCTTCGGTCGTCGTTTGTCCCGTTCTTTCACGATCTTTTTCTGGCCGCAACGATGTCGAAGATGTGATGTTTTTACCGGATTCCCGATATTTACGGTACACTCGTGAAATGGTCGTACGCGAACATCCTAATTTTATCGCTACCTCGGAGATGCTATGTCCCATCTCTCGTGCATCGACTGTAACACCACGTTCAAACTCACTTAAATCTTGATAACCTGCCATTGTAGCAGCAGTAACCTATCTAGTTGCCGACCGCATCGCGTTACTCTGATTGGTTCCATACCTCTGTTATTTGCATACGCACNCTATCTAGTTTCCGACCGCATCGCGTTACTCTGATTGGTTCCATACCTCTGTTATTTGCATACGCACGCCTATACCAGTTTTTTTGGCTCTTCTGTGTATTAAAGGTTGAGGATTTATGCTGCACTAAAACTTAAAATAATTCTCCGTGAAGTAGAGTTAAACCACATGCCTCATAAACTGCTACAAAACTGCTACAAAAATTACGCCACTTTATAATAATTTCTATCGTCACATTTTATAAAGTAATTGAACATGCAATTATTATTTCCGTCTTAGGCGACACCAGTTTCCNATAATTTCTATCGTCACATTTTATAAAGTAATTGAACATGCAATTATTATTTCCGTCTTAGGCGACACCAGTTTCCCCAGTTACTCCTTGACATCCATATCACTAACCACCACCACCACAAAATAAAGTGTATTTAAAAGTTCATCTTCTCACATATACATTTCCTTGACAAATACGCAGAGAAGAATTTCTCAGGCGGGATTTTCTTGACAGGTATTTTTCTTTGGTTTCTTTCATTTGAAATTAAAAAGAAGTATTTNAGAATTTCTCAGGCGGGATTTTCTTGACAGGTATTTTTCTTTGGTTTCTTTCATTTGAAATTAAAAAGAAGTATTTCTCAATTTCCCTTTCATTTTAACGTGGCTACCGAGTGACCAGCCCAAGTTAAATAATTTTAGGCCTGTCTCGGCCACCTTTTACGATATTGCTATCAAACAAAAACACTTTGTCCAAATTGTCCGGGACATATATACAAAAAAAATTTGTAAATTTTGATGCCCAGAAAATGTTGGGTGATTTAAGATTTATAGACTTAGCAAAATACACTCATTATTTGACTTTCACTTGCTCTCCTGCAGCCTGTTTATTCTTTTCAAAGAACATAAAGTGCTTNCAAAATACACTCATTATTTGACTTTCACTTGCTCTCCTGCAGCCTGTTTATTCTTTTCAAAGAACATAAAGTGCTTAATTTTTGTTGTTTGAAAACGATATTGTTAAATGTGGCTGAGACATTTCTTAGGTCATTTAACATGTGAAACCCTATCATTTCGCCAGTCGGTCCCACATTTGGNTAAATGTGGCTGAGACATTTCTTAGGTCATTTAACATGTGAAACCCTATCATTTCGCCAGTCGGTCCCACATTTGGCAGCGCTCATAAGGATAAAAACTACGAAATGTTTCTAAATATAACATTTTGATAGCTTCATACTCAGAGTACGTATTTTTTCACATATTTAGAACTGTAAATTTCATACACACTGCATTAAATTAGTATGTACCACGAGAAAAACGGTTTCCGAATACGATTTTTATTGTTTTCCTTTTTTTGTTGCTTGTTTAACGTGTTCAGCCCTCGTGTCCGTGATTGAGGACATTTTGCACGTGAAGGATATTATTGTCGCTACTGTACACAGCAATGAACCACTGGCCGGTGTTCTGGGTGTCTTGTTTGTGAGCAATCTGATTTGTTGAAGTTTCTGCGCCGCTCATTTCTGAATGTTTACTGCTGACAACAACAAACACGGAGTACGTTTTTCATTGGTTGCGAGAAGCTCGCTCGACACAAGTACAGCGCTCAAAAAAACGATTGCAACACCCGAGCCCATAGGAGCCGCGGAGGCCGAGCAGTTAGCCTGCTCGCCTCCCACCAAGGCGAACCGGGTTCAATCCCCCGGTCGTATTTTTGCAAGTGGCAATCGTGCCGGACGATGCCGCTGGTAGGCGGGTTTTCTCGGGGATCTCCCGGCACTGCTCCATTCTCAACCTCATTCCACTCTCGTCGGCTCTCAGGACCTCGCTGTTTGGAGTCGACCAAAAATATCTTCACTCGCTCGCCCCGAGCCCGTAAATAAAGAGACTACATCGGCGAGCTGCCGCGTGCCTTTTGAGCGGTTGTCACGCCAAACCGCGCTGTCCAGGCCCGGACAAGAGGACTCGGGGGCCATCTGCGAGTCCAGTGTCCTTGCGGCGGGGTATTCACTGCGACGCATCTCTCCCCCCCCCCNTTCAAGCAGTCAAATTCAGAACCCCTCCTACCCCCTACCCAACTTTCTTCATTCAGCGCCGAGCTGTCTCTTTGTGAAGGCGCGGAGCCCTCCCCTGTTTGACGAGCGACAATGCCTCCCGAGTTCTTTTCCCTGCTGCAAACAAACGGCACGCTTCCATTATGCCACTGGAACTGGCGCTTCCGACAGACAAGTCCGGGCTGTGCGAACCACCATTAACATTCTCCAACAATAAGTATGGATTGGAAATTTTTCGCTATTTATAGGACAAGCTAGACGTGTACATAACTGTTATGTTTGCTATTGGGTCACATATCCAGTATATCGCACGTGCTAAGATGAACTCTGAGCCAACAACAGACCTGCAAGGAACTTGGCACGAATCATTGTTAGAACACTTGAAATTTGGTTGGGCCAATCACAGTGGGGTTATTCAGGTAATTTATGGACATCTGTGATTCGCGGGCGGACACCTAAGGCGCGTACCTATAGGCTGTTCAGGGTAAACTGATCACTTGAAAGCCCTGCTTAAAATCTACTTTCATGCACATTGTGTATTATTCCGCCAAATAGCAAAAGTAAAATTAACATTGCCTTAGGAATGACCACTTTACTCATGTATTGGTCAAGTGAAACTGTAAAATTATTAGAAAAGAAAATAATTAACAAATTTGCTTATTCTTGTACTCATACCTGGATGCATGTCGCTTTATAGGATAGGCATAGCGCTGTTACCACAACCTGTCATACTTAGCCAGGGCAGGCAACTAGCCAGGGCAGGCAGCTGACAACGAAACTTTCAACCTGGGGATTCACCCCAGGAAAAGAACCGAAGTTCGAGAGAAATAGGGGATGTCCCGAGATTATTAGCTCGGGGAAGACCCTTGAGCCATGCAAGAGAAATAGCTGATAGGCGGCCCTCGGCGAAGAAAACAGGGGATGTCCCGACGTGAATTAGCGCAGACCGCAGCTCCGTAGGAATCCCCGTCACCCCCCTTCATCCTCCCTCACCTATGGTTGGAGCGCACAAGCCACTGACAAAACACAAAAAAGGCGCAAAAATGTGCGAGGTACACAGGGAAACCCCCGATTTCTCTCCCGAGAAACTGCTGATTAATGTAACTTGAACATAGCGACGCACGAGTTAAATTCAAGAGCAGAGTCGAGACAGAGTCAGTTGTTCAGCGCGAGGCAGCGCAGTCGGGAGTGCGAGCCGGATCGTTGCGGACGTCAACGCAGGAGGAGACGCGAGGTCTCTGACGGGGATGGCCAGCCGAGATCGAGGAGACATCACAAGTTGCNGATAGGCGGCCCTCGGCGAATAAAACAGGGGATGTCCCGACGTGAATTAGCGCAGACCGCAGCTCCGTAGGAATCCCCGTCACCCCCCTTCATCCTCCCTCACCTATGGTTGGAGCGCACAAGCTACTGACAAAACACACAAAAGGCGCAAAAATGTGCGAGGTACACAGGGAAACCCCCGATTTCTCTCCCGAGAAACTGCTGATAAATGTAACTTGAACATAGCGACGCACGAGTTAAATTCAAGAGCAGAGTCGAGACAGAGTCAGTTGTTCAGCGCGAGGCAGCGCAGTCGGGAGTGCGAGCCGGATCGTTGCGGACGTCAACGCAGGAGGAGACGCGAGGTCTCTGACGGGGATGGCCAGCCGAGATCGAGGAGACATCACAAGTTGCGGGAAACCAACCCCGGACTTCCGAGAAGGGAAGCAGAGTTGACCCAGCTGCACCGACCAACAAAGACAAATCGTCAAAAGCCGCAGTCACAGTTAAGTAAAAACGCCTCCATTCAAGCAACCTTCCCCCCGACGCATAGCATTTTGTCAACCAGCTCTTCAGGCCTACGGCTTGCAGGGGGACTCAGTCTCGCCAGTGTGTGTAAATACCTATGTTAACTTCAGACAAATAAAAGACTGGTGTGTTAACTAACGGAGAATACGAGCATTTGTTCACCCCTAACGCAACAACCACAGGTGCCCTTAATCTGCACCAAGTAAAGTAACTCAGTACCCTACTAGCCATTACTCTGTATAATTCAGGCGGCCTAGTAGCGACAACCTATAAACAAGAAAACAAAATAAATCATTTCTGTATTAACAAATGTTTATCAAACAATTTTAATTCAACATTAAGACATGGAACAAATTTCCCCTTGTCGTTATTAGTTTTACGGTCTACTTAGAGCATGCCCGCCAATGTTCCCGTAAAAATACATGCAAGGAGAATAAATGACCTTTTTTAAACGTCGATTTCAGAAGTGCTCAATTAATCGTAAACAGCTTATAGCATTTAACACCAACAAATCACGAAAGTGGATCCGAGATAAAGAGTTTCGAAATACAGCCACATAAAACTATTTCCGCGAAAATCTGGTATCCCTAACTATTGGGCTTTTCATTGCACTGCGAATAAATTTTTCTCTTAGTGTTAATCCTAATTATAACGTGCGTGAGCAGCGCTAACGTTTGCGTATCCTAGCCACCTCCACTTCAGTCAGTGTGACCCCCCTTGAGAAATTTCTGGCTGCGCCACTGTTGTCCAACGACTTACTACCTGTGAGAAAGGGAGGAGTGTAAATTAACACGTGGCGACTACATATAACAGGAAGTACACACAATGTGGCAGGGACGTGTTTTGTCAAACACTGACGAAGACGCGACCCAGAGATGCGAGAGAAATGGTGGGTTCACAATAAAAAAACATAAGCACAGAGCACAGGACATAAAAGTAGAACGTTCACACGACTAGAAACCGCGTGCGAAATCAATTCACAATTGAATGCACGCGGTGTGTATTATTTTTAGTAATGAAAATTTTGCGACGACATTTACCTCATTTAGCAGTGCTGGTAAATAATGTTTTAATATTTTGGCTGCAATTACGTACCTAAAATAGAGTTTTCTAACACATTAAGTGTGATATTGTTTTGAAAATGGACAATGACTTAATAGATGTAGATTTTTTTTTTTTTTTGCTTTTATTTAAAATCTGTGTTTTTTGTTATTGTAAGGATAAGGATGCGACCTTAAAAAATTTCTGCTAGTACCCCGTCGCCTGTTCCTTCCTCGAAATGTGTATCTTGCGACATTTCTTCGTTTCTAGAGCATAAATAAAATTCCTCAAATTTAAATAAAATACTTCATCGACAATTTTGTAGTCTAATTTCATTGGCTGTTAATCCATTCACATGCATAATAAATCAAATATAACCATTCCCTTCGTTACACTATGTCAGGACCTCTCAATCACACGCCCTGTTACGTGCACAATTGCGAATCGATAGGGTCGAAACCATTGCGCTCAGTTCTTGCGCAAAGGACCTATTTTCTATGGTTACTGTCATAGTCGCCGACTCAGCGGTGCTCAAGAATTTTGAGACCTCCCAACAACTATCAAGCGGGATCTCGGCCCCTCTAAAATACCGACAGGCACATCATAAAAAAATGCATTAACTGGCTCAAACAACCAATAATGAGAAATACTGTCGAGATTTTAGGTTAACAGACAGAATTAACGGCTGCATAGGTTTTTCGTGGTTAATTGATCTCTTTTTTGAAATCAACATTCGAAAAATGTAATTGCCTCTACCTGTATATAATTTAACGATCACACTGACTGGCCTGCGACCAGCCAAGTTGGTAATGACGCAGATAAAATAGTTCCATGCCTTCACGTTGAATAGAAAGTGTTACGTAAACATACACGAATACTGAAACTACCTCTATGGTCGTCAGTTGTTTTTTTAATGCACATAAGTGAAAGAATTCTCTTTTTATTTTAAATATTTTATTTTGTAATTGTTCCACAGTTTCACTTATCCGTTTGCATGAATGAAGTTATCAGGACCGTGGAAATGTTAATTTTACATATTATAGCGGAAGGATACATAGTATGCATACGAGTAGATGTCAAGTGAGGCTTTCAAAAGTGCTCATTTTATGCCGTGGGCAGCATTTCCTACCTCTTCCATATTCGGCATTACCTAATTCGAAACCCATGAACATTGCCTTCCACCTCATTCTCTCCCCCCTACACCACCCCCTTCAGCNTCGGCATTACCTAATTCGAAACCCATGAACATTGCCTTCCACCTCATTCTCTCCCCCCTACACCACCCCCTTCAGCATATTTGTACGTCAGTTGGCGCCTATGGTCACTGTTATGCTTTCCATTGTGAACTGAGCTTAATTCCCTAGCCTTGCCGGGCGACCTTGACCGACAGTTTGATAGGCCGCGGCTCACCCCACCCGCCGAGCAAAATATCCTGAATAGCCGGAGAGAGAAGCGTGAGTTCCGACGTCATTATACAACCGCTAGTTGAGTCGCGTTTTGAAACGCTTGCGGGTTCAAAAGGCCGCTTGAATGAGCCGGCCCGCGCTTGGAATGCGGGGCCGCGTGGTAAGGCAATGGTCCTTTTTCTCGGCCGGGATAATGGGAGAACGCACAGTAGCCTGTCGCCGACAGAAGCGTGCCTGAATTGAACGCGTTGTCGCGGGTAGGTTGGTAAGGGGGGGATGGATGAGGCACTTGCCTTTTGTAACTCGACAACAGAGCACGCGATGGAAAGAGAAAGAAAGCAAGGGTGGCGGGGAGGGGGTTATAAAGTTTTATTGTGTCTCGCGAATACTTTCCCCGGACGTGACGTTGTTGTGTCTGGCGNCTTGAATGAGCCGGCCCGCGCTTGGAATGCGGGGCCGCGTGGTAAGGCAATGGTCCTTTTTATCGGCCGGGATAATGGGAGAACGCACAGTAGCCAGTCGCCGACAGAAGCGTGCCTGAATTGAACGCGTTGTCGCGGGTAGGTTGGTAAGGGGGGGATGGATGAGGCACTTGCCTTTTGTAACTCGACAACAGAGCACGCGATGGAAAGAGAAAGAAAGCAAGGGAGGCGGGGAGGGGGTTATAAAGTTTTATTGTGTCTCGCGAATACTTTCCCCGGACGTGACGTTGTTGTGTCTGGCGTCTGTCTCTTTTTTTTTTGTCCCGGAGGCGAACAAATCCGTGGACAATGTTGAACCTGTTGCGGCCGACGAGTAAGTGCAACGAGGTTCAGTGTGCCGGCGTTCGTCACGCTGCCTTTGACTGCCCCTCCCCCACCCCCTCCTCATCCTGACGGAGATATCCTATCCTCTTCCCGGGCCGGGGATAAACGGCGCCTTGTTAGCATTCATCACGGGTGCAGCACAATCCGGTGGCGACGTAGCTCAAGGTCGAGTCTCTGCCATCTCCTGTGCTCGGCCACTTGACGCCGCTTACAACCAGGTTCTTTTGATCCCCTAGTATAGTCCATTCACGGTTACTTCCAACTTTTCTGAAGCCCTGCTTAAGTTATATTTCCAGTGTATTCCCCCGTCTCATGCAAACAAATCATAACCGATGTCTAAAAAATTACACCAAAGGGACAGCGCACCGCATTTGTGCGCACAAGTATAAAACGCTTGTGATAATCACATAATTAGGAAACAACCAAACATTTAATAGTCTATAGGCGTATGGAATGATTTTGTAAAGTTTTAATTAAGAAAGTATAAAGGAACCGCGAAAAGACGATATAACAAATATACCACTATGTTCGGTTGAGCATGCGATTTTTTTTAAGTGAAGAGTAAGAAGTTACACAGAAGAAAAAAAAACCTTTTCGTGGCCGCCACAAAGGGTTCTGGTGGTAATAAATACCCTGTCACTTTTTTTTTTATG
This sequence comes from Clitarchus hookeri, assembly GCA_002778355.1. Lineage (NCBI taxonomy): Eukaryota > Metazoa > Arthropoda > Insecta > Phasmatodea > Phasmatidae > Clitarchus > Clitarchus hookeri. Next base: position 106,114 of record NQII01000962.1, on the reverse strand, counting down.
ATGTACACTACATTTCTTAGTTCTTGTGTTCACTGTAAAAATGTTTGAAAGGGGGAATACCAACACAGAACTTTGTGGCCTCAACAAAAAAAAAAAAAAAAAAAAANAAAAAAAAAAAATTTGGCGTCTGGCAATGAAATATGGCACCAGTTATCTGAAAACTAAAAAAAAATTATATATAAAAAAAATTGTATAACTTATTTTTCTAAGTATTTCCTTTTCAAAATCTTGTAGCTACTAGGCTGAAATCCTTTATCGTAATGTCCGCTGTGATTAAAATGTTAAATGAGAGAGATCGGTATATGGAGCCTAACCTGCATACATAATTTCGGAAGTTAATTTTACATAGGTCTGATGATAGGCCTATACTGAGACTGCAGCTCTTTTTTTGGGAAGAAAGAGCTAAGCAGAAAATGTTCTCGATAACGTTTATCTCTGTAGTGCTTTTTCTCAGCCAGTTAGTGTTAACAACATTTAAATATATATTTGTATTAATTATTTAATGCATTTCTCTGCAAGGCTATTTAAGCGACACATATTTATAATAAAAGTGCAGTTGAAAGGGTTATCCTCCACCAACTTCTTCACCTCGAGGGAATATCTACAGCTAAGAACTGCTCAAGTTTTCGCGCAGTGTGATGAAGGACGCTAGTTCGGTGTGAAATTTGTAAACCAAAATAATACATGGGGGAAAATTTTATTCGACGGACACAACAGAACCAGGAAAAACGTGCCTAAGATTGATGAACGTCAAGAGAGCATGACGCACACATGTCAGGACATGTGGCGCAAGCATGCGGACTATATGTCGTGAACGGCTATTTCAGACTTGTGTCGTAAGTTGGTGCCTGCGACGTCTTAAAGAAAGGGTCAAAACTAAATACGTAGGAACGTTACATTCGAACGTCATAACCTATCGTGTTTGGTGTCATTCTTTGTATCCATTTACAATTTACACACAAATAAGTTTTAATTAATAAAGCAAATATTGTGCAACACCTGCCAAGATTAAGAAAAAAAAANTACAATTTACACACAAATAAGTTTTAATTAATAAAGCAAATATTGTGCAACACCTGCCAAGATTAAGAAAAAAAAAATACTCAAGTTGGCCTAACCTACACAACAATTTCATGAAAATTCTCACAAAATTCTTTCAAAACATANGAAAAAAAAATACTCAAGTTGGCCTAACCTACACAACAATTTCATGAAAATTCTCACAAAATTCTTTCAAAACATATAAACACAGATCTATTTAAACACTATAACAGTACTAACCTCAAAAACTGTTAAAAAGGGGAGCACATATAAATCATATTATTTATTCGCGAGAGGCCTACTAATAACAATCGGCAAATGCACATAAATCGAATTGTTTTTCTATAGAGTACTAGGCATTAATGAACTTAGTGCCAAAGGTTCCGTTGACGACAAGGGATCTACGAAAACTCAAACTTCTTAAATGGTAGATAAGTTGCAAAATTAACACATGCATGCTTTTATACCATGAATAATGGGACCAACGGCTTTACATTAGGATTGGGCGACATTTGTGGCCAAGATCTCCGAGTATGTTATCTTCATAGCAATAATTTCTGAGTTCGATTCCTGTGTAAGCCCAGTGTGTGTTAATTTTAGACATTCGTGTAGGCAGAATGAAAGCCACCCCAAATTTCCCTACGTATTATGGATACGTGGGTAGGCCTACCTTTAAAAGTTTCACATGCATATATTAATTGTGTCATGTTTTACAACACGTCTATTAATATGTCACCCACCTTTCTCGATAAAAATTAACATAGCCTAGGTCGAAAGTCAAAGTCAAAAGTCCTCGAAAACACTTATTCTCCCCAATAAAAATAAAAGCTCACATTGGAAATAGTGATCGCTGTCATACTTTAATTTTTCTGTGAAGTCTGTGAAATGATGTCAACGTATACTAAAATTTTCTAAAGAATGTCAACGAGTAGATATTTGCACACCCCTCTTTACTAATCTGCCCACTTGCAGCTTTGGTGCCTTATCCCAGCATGTCCTTACCATTTATCTTATTTACTTGCGAGATACATGACGAACTTAGCGAAAAGGAGTTTCTTCTGAATTGTAATGCAGGTGTCTATGCTACTTTTTTCTTCGTTATTTGTTTTTCTGGTATATGGACAACTGCGTATTTTTTGCGGTTAAAAGGTTTTCTGTTTATAAGATATAATAAACGCCAATAAGGAAAATTCCCTTTAAAATCATTCACTTATAAACATAACGTAAAGGAATAACTAAACAAGCCTACATAAAGTAACTGGTTAGAATCCATAACATTTTTACAAAATGTGCATATGCGGTGAAGTGTAAAAACAAACTCTCGACAGTTTATATTAGCGTACGTCTACTCTTTGCCTAAGACATGTGTATTAGCTAGTGGTCACTGTATTCACAGCTACGTATCATCTGCACATGCTACGTAGATATATAGCTAACCGAACAATTGGTCAAAATTCAACATTTGCGCTGTTGTCTTACTGTCCATTGCTTTCAGTTAATTGATTGACACTCCCGAATACGTTGTAGGATATTTCCGTTAGTGTTACTCCTTTTCGACAACTAATAGAGACATTAGCCCACGACATCAAACCAAAATTCGTAAAACGTAGGCCTAAAATAAAATTCGAAATTTAATTGTGAAATGTGAATTCTAATGCAGGTTATTTGATAAATTAAATTAAAAATATTTGGGACTTACATGAACAAGCCTTACCGGAAATAAAGTAAGAATAATTAGATACAATACCTAGAAAAGCTATTTAGGTAGAAAAAGGTTTAATAAAATTACCTGCTCAGATAATATAACATAGTTTCTTTTTTATAATAAGGCGATATTTGAAGGTAACTTAAGAAGATACGCCTCTAAACATGTTTACTTGCAATTTTTGTTATAAAAAAACGCATGGCTTAAGTTTAAAGTTAAAGCCACAGACGCTATGTCTAGTTCTTAGGTGTTACAGTTCAGGAATTATTTTCAGCAGGTCCTATGCCTAGTCAGTGTACACTTAGCTTAGAGGCAAAAAAAACTTGAAATCAGACAGTCCCCATTGCCTGTCCTTGCAATGTATATCTATAGGGCCTTTATATGAGCTCTTGTGGGAGGGTTTGGCACATGAAAAAAGCCATTTTGAGAACAGGTCTAGTCCAGGGTTTTCAAAAACGTTTATTGTGCAGAAAACATGTACGTTATCACTATTGTCGAAGTTTTTTATAATTACTTGAAAAAAAATTTNAAAACGTTTATTGTGCAGAAAACATGTACGTTATCACTATTGTCGAAGTTTTTTATAATTACTTGAAAAAAAATTTAGCTCTAGAGTCTGATTTCAAACCAGGCTAACGTGACGACGCAACATGACAACTTACAGCATTCGGACAGCCGTATCAGAGCATAGACCAAAGATGAGGAAGACCTTAACATTTGACTCTTCTACCGACAATACAGTGATTAACGTGTTTGTTTACATTGAAATTTTTAAGAGACGCGCTTTTTTTATAAGAATTAAATAACTTTGACTAACTAATTATAATATAGTTACATTAANTAAATTTTTAAGAGACGCGCTTTTTTTATAAGAATTAAATAACTTTGACTAACTAATTATAATATAGTTACATTAAAACTAGGTTATGGGGAAATGTACAAACATCTCAACCTACTTAAATAAACCGTACAAATATTTCAAATAACCTACAGTGTTCTAACCTCAAATCCTATCCACGTTTTTGATAGAGTTATTTCGTATCACTGTAAGAAAAAAGTGATAAACTTTTTAAAAATGTAATGGAAGTATTTAACCAGTACTGTATGGAAATAATACCACATATAGTTCATTCACGGTAAAGTGAGCACTTTTGAAGCCCTAGTTCCTTTTTCCTTTCAGCTATTTCTTATCCTTTAACCACCTTTTAAAATAAATATTGCCATTTAAGCTATAAACACACAGTGTATACGTATATTCCACTGCACTCGAAAGTTTATGTCTACGGCTAAAATAAAATATGTTTATTGACAATTATTCCAAATGAGAGGGCATTCAAAAGTGCTCACTTTGCCTTGAATAGCCTATATCCAGCGGCAAACATAAGAAAGTTGAGCGTCGCTACTAGGCCTATATATAGTTGGGAACTTCCCTAGACGCATTTGACACTTTCGTAAGTAAATATATAAACGCTGCAATATATGTATGGGTAAATAACTATTCACGCTTTCTTACTATGCATTTACACTGATATGGTAAATTTGAAAATCATTTATTAGAGAGTGCAGAAAATTTTTTTCCACTGTTGGAACACTGAGAGTGGCGACTGCACACCTTGTACGAGCACTCTACCCCGTTTCCCCCGTACACAGCCCGCCTTATTTCCCGACAGTTGGCAGGTCTGCACCCGTGGGAAGCGGTTGCGTGTCGCGACAGTTGGCGAGCCGTCGCTCGGCGCCACGAGGCGTGGAATAGGTGCGACAACAACGCAACGCCGTCAGCTGCCAGACACCTGAGTGACAATCCACAACAAATCACCACGGCTCTTGTTGCAGTCAGACCCCCCTCCAACCCCCCATCACACCGCCATGTTCACAACCCCTCGATTTACTTCCGCGTCGCGGGCTCGCAAAGGAAAACTCCAGCCTGCTACCACTCATTACCCCGTCAGCCGTCATTAGCAGTCATTAAGCGTGACGTCACCCGAGGATTAACTGCTTTCGTCCCTTCCCACATCGTCCCGCTGATTTATTTCCGTCGATCGTTTAATTCTTTCCCTGCCTCCCTCCCTTTACCGCGTTCGCCTCTTATGGACTGTTCACAGTTCAATGAGCACTTTTGAAATCATCCTTTGAAAAATGTCACTGCACTTACCTGCATATATTTTAACTGGCACACTGACTGGCCTGCGCCCGATAAAGTTGGTNTTTGAAAAATGTCACTGCACTTACCTGCATATATTTTAACTGGCACACTGACTGGCCTGCGCCCGATAAAGTTGGTCACGACGGAGAAAAAATAATTCATTTTATTAAAGTTAAATAAAATTTGTTTGGTAAATATTTGTGACTAATGAAATTATTTATTTTGCTTCCTGTTTTTTTTATTCATGTACCTAAGTGTAATAAGTAGCACCTTTGTATAACATTACTTTTTCTAATAATTTCGTAGTTTCATTTGACCGACGCGCGAATAAAGTGATAACGCCCATGTCAATGTTAATTTTATGTATGGTGGAAGGATACACAATCTGCATACAAGTAGATCTTAAAGCAGGGCTCTCAAAGTGCTCGGTTTACCGCGAACAGCCTAAACAGTCTCTTTCGCTCTATTAGGCAACATTTTGTTGGTACTCACGCGAGTATTTTAAAAAACACTCCTCCTAACGTTTTTTCTTCTTTTTCTTTCCCCATCGACTTGCCGTAATCGGGCGGCAAGCAGCCATATTTCCCCCCCGTACCAAGCGGCTTGAGGAGGGGAAGTGGTCTGGGGAGGGGGTTGTCCCGGCAGGCGGAGTTGCGGTGGACCCGCCCACTGGCNAGCCAGCCTGACCTATCCCCTCCGCGCCCTTCTCGAAACCTTCCAAACCGAGGAATAAAAAAAATTGTAGGGGATAATAAAAGAGAAATGGGGACAGGGGGCACGAGTCGTAAAAAAATACACACCGTGTGTTGGAAGAGAAGGCTTAGGAGGACGCACCAGGTCATTTCGGTGCAAACGGGCCAGCTGCAAATATTTCTGAGTAGCCTGCAGATGTAAACATTCTCTGGCTTCACACCGTCCGACATACACACCTCTAAAAACAATTTTGCACCACCGGGATTACCGAGTTACTCGGTTGCTTACGGCCCAAGATAAATTATGCGATGAAAATACACACTATCTGTGCAGAATACCGGTCCTTTCATTCCTATGCATCTTTCTAATGCGTCTATACTGTCCCAGTGAACATCTATTGTGAGCATCCGAATTACGTGTAAGTATAGGTTGTTCGAATTAAGCCGATGTACGGCACAGATAAACTGGGCATTATTTAGAATCTCTTAAAGATGCATTAATACTTACCGAGACTATTAAAATTCACATATTTACTTTTAACAAAACCTTTTATAATCTCTTCTTACATAATTCCAGAATGAAAAAAAATCTACACGAATGCAGTGAATTCCGTGTTTCTGTTTCACGTAGAAAAAAGAATAATTTGTAGAGAGGTCACCCTGCCAAATTATTTTGTGGATACTACAAAATAATTTATTACTGGCCACAAAAGTTTAGTGGTTACCAGTAAATAATTTAGTGGTCATCACAAAAACTATTTGGCAAGGTGAATACTAACAAAACATTTTGTGGTTTCCACAAAAGATTTTTTTTCAGTGTTGGAAGTTCTTCTACATAGACTACACAAAATTAAGCCTCTACGATTTCGGAAAGAACTTCAAATATTTACGCATGAAATTAGCTACTTACATCGCCAAACACCGTGAGCAAATTTTCGCATTTTAAAGTTTCCAACTTTGTAATGTGCAATCCTAAGAGACTTCCAGTAACCATGTAAATGCAAGAATTATATTTATTTATTAATTAATTTCGGTACTTTCACTGTTCATCAGTTGCAAAATGATAGGGCTTAACTTAATACAGGAAATATAGTAATTAAGTATAATGTGGTTGATCACCAGTATGTTTCGTGTACACTACGATATGCCGAAGTATGGGGGAGAAGAAAAAAAGGTTTTTTTTCTTGACACGAAGTTATCATCTGACACTGAAAAAAAATATGGTTATAGGAATCAAAGTTCTGTACCTACATAACCCATAGCCACAGACGGTTAATACAGGGGCAACAGTCAGACTGGTTATTGGTACCATCTAAATAGCTACTGTTAACGTTAACAATAGGAGCATAACTGTTTGTTGTTTACCTATGTCTGCGATTGTGCCCGCAACTATGAATATAGTTCCTACACCAGGGGCGTTATTCTAAGTATCTCCGTCCAACGAAAAAAAAATAAAAATCTTTACAATTATCGGCTCCAGACCACTGCTCGGTATGCAAAGCTTGAAACGAAGGTCGAGTGACGTCACGAGTGGAGTCGTCGGAACGTACCGACTACTCACAAGCAGTGACAGGCTAGAATCTCGTAGTGAAACCAATATGGCGGGCGTCGGTATTAAATGTGGCCGTGTATTTCAATGATACGGAAATTAATATTGCGTAGTATAAACTCTGTGCAGCACGTGTTTGTGTTTTATGGAGTTATGAGTTTCCTACACATACATTTACAATACGATTTAGCATGATGATATTGGTTATAACTATTAGAAACGTGCATCACACACGTCCGTTCTTCTTAAACATTGTGCACAACATGATACAGACGATTTTATACGTGGGATGTTATAACAAGCGCTTAAATGTACGAATACTCAATTGCAAATATTTATCCAATTAACGTCTTTCATTATCTTAGCACGCTGGCTCAGATAAGAAATTATTCATTCCCCGCCACAATCTGAGTTCGGTGGGCGAGAGGTTAAGTTACGTGCTTCGTATCATAAACATTGCCATGTTTTGAAATCTAAACTCCCCACCGCTTAATTTTTATTTTGTTTAAATATGTCAAATACAATTATATGATGATATGTGGCAACATCACTTATTAAAAGGGGAAGCTTATAAGCTGTTTATATGTGTATTTTGGCCCCTAATAGCATACAGTTTGGAATTTTTTGGGGCTGGCTCTGTTAATTCTAAAATTGATGGATAAATTTCATAGATAGGGCTAATGTACTTTAACTAAAACGGACCGTGATTAACTTTAAATATTACGAATAGGCCTATATTCTGTAACAAAATGACAATTCCTTGCACTGATTCCTGAAAGAAGAGACTAATAAATTCCACGTCATTTAATTATTTTTAAACTAACTTTGAAGCAAAAGTGTAAAACACAAATACAGTCAAAATCTAAGTACCTAAATATACTCCCAATGTACAAAATAAATATTTTCTGCGCTGGAAGGTTATAGGCGTTTTAAAAATCATAGGCTTCATATGTGGTAAAAAGAGAGGGAAGGTTATTTAATTTAATTTATCAACCAAAGAAAAAAAAAATGGTAGGACGCCAGTGACTCAGTCAATGTTACTTATTTTATATTTATTCAAAATTATCACTTTCCGTGACTTTGCGGTACACTTCGGCGGACACCAAGGTTAGGAATATTAATATAATCTATTTAAGATGTATAAATTTCTTTGTTATTCAGGACATTTTTGCGTTAAATCTGTTAAAATATGGCAATGTAACAATTATTATTTGGTAACTTCAGTTTTAAGTTGTTGGCAACACTGTGTTGTGTTTTGTTTTTTCTGGTTGATAAATATATAACGGTCAACATTGTTGTATCAGTTTTGCTGTTAAAGTATAATAAAACATTTAGTTTATTAANAAATATATAACGGTCAACATTGTTGTATCAGTTTTGCTGTTAAAGTATAATAAAACATTTAGTTTATTAAAAGGCTTTTATTCATTAAACCTCAACAGGTTATGGGCCCAGACACATAGTTCTGCATAGAATCTGTGAAGGGGTAGAAATATCGGCGAAAATATTGGTGCCGGCCCGCGATAAAAGTGAGGTTATACGTGACCGCGCCAAGAAGGAGTAATACTCGTTCATTCTCTAAATTGAGCGAGGCAGGACAACGAAATGGAAGGAAATCAGTGTGTGATCAAACTGGAAGGACCTAGCAACTGGAACCTGTGGAAGTTCCAAACAACGGTATTGCTACGAGGTCAAGGATGGCTCGACATAGTTGAGGGGCAGAAAATAAAACCTGAGGCAGCGGCTGAACATGCTGCTTGGGAGTCAAAAGATGCTAAGGCTCAGACACTACTAGTTACCAGAATGACGGAGAAAGTCATGTTGCATATAATTTCTTGCACAACATCTGCTGAAATGTGGCGTAAACTCCAAAGTGTTTTCGAGCAAAAGTCGGAAACAAGCATCCATATTACACAGCAGCGATTTTTCCAGTTTAAGTTTGAAAAAGGAACTGAGATGTCAGTATTTTTGTCAAAAATACAGGAGCTGCAAAATCAGCTTAAGCAAATGGGAGAGGAAATATCAAACAAGTTAGTTATTACAAAGGTACTAATGTCGTTGCCAGATGAGTACAAACACTTTGTGTCGGCGTGGGAGTCGGCGCCAGACGATAAACAAACCCTGGATAATCTGATAGCCAGGCTTCTGGTGGAAGAAGAAAGGGTGCAGGAGAAGGGTGAAGCGTCTCAACAAGCTTCATCTGCATTCTTTGTTAAAAATAGAAGAAACATAAAGTGTCACAAATGCAACAGACTGGGGCATTTCCAAAGCGAATGAAGAAGCAAAGTGAATAACAGTGAATTACAAGACAATAACAGTAACAAGTAATAAGTGTTTTTATTGCGGAAAGTTCGGACATTATAAGGCACAGTGTCGCTTTAGGAAGTACAGGGGCAGTAAGGAAAGTAATGCATTTGTCGTGTCAAACGCAGAATATGAACATTATCAAGAGTCAAAATGGCTGGTTGACTCTGGGGCCAGTGAACATATGTGTAACAATCGCGCGTTATTTTCATCATTTCAAATTGTCTCACAGAAATCTGTGATTCTCGGCAATGGGCAAGCGATTAGTGTGTTAGGCTGTGGGCAGATGGCGGTAAAAGTGCACAATGGGAACGAATGGATCAACACAAAACCTCAACAGGTTATGGGCTTCTAACTCTCCTTCACTTAGCTTTAGAGAAATATTTTCTTGTCCACAAAAACAAATAGTTTGCTAAACACCCGGGCCACATCCGTAACACGTAAACATCTATATCTCACGAACGGAAAAATAAACAGTTCATCATGGCCACCAACCACAGTTTCTCACACTCCCCACAAAATCAAAGAAAACTATACACTGTTATTTTTTTTATAAAATACATACTTGTAATCATATACTATTTTTCACAAGCTAAAAAATAGAAAGTTTATTATTCGTGTCTCTAAGTAATGTTTTTTTCAACAGATTTGTGCAATTTTAAAACAAGTGATTCAAGTAGTATTTTGTTGGTATGTTGTCGACCGTGCGCAGACACGAACGCTCGTCTAGCTTGAAGTGGGGAAAGTCGGTAAGCAGAAGATGCCCGAATGTACCCCCGTGTTAAACGACCAACAGCTGTGAATACCGTCTTCAAGCAGCCGATTATTTTCGTCGGCTGAGAGACAGTAGGTTCGAGACGATGTCAGCAGTTACCGACGAAACTTGGAATTAGCTCCCAGAGCTAACTGTTCCTACTACAGAACAGATAACCCCGTTTACAGAAAAACTTCAGCGATATTTTGATTGTTATTGCAGCAGAAATAACTTTAACAAACTGACAGAACATTCTGTTTTTTGTACAAAAGTTTGGTAACTGCTACAGTGAAACCAGATTACGGAACTGTTCTGTTGTCACTTTTCTGTTGATTTTTTTCGGCGTACGAAATTGATTTTCTTGGTTTTGCATATAAAATGCTAAACTTCCAATGTTATGATAAAAATCCTCTTCGACCAGTACCTCCTCCAAATTCCAAAAAATTATTGCATATATGCATTTAGGACATGCTATACACGAACTGACAAAACAAAGAAAAACATTGTTTCTGTAACTTTCAAGGCCCCATCTGAAACGTGATGTGGTTGAAAAATTGTGCAATTGTGCAAAATTGTCCAATGTATACTATTATAGTAGATGTGGAACTGAAACTATTCAAACCTACAAAAGTCTAATGCTTTAGTTTCCCTCTGTAGACTACTAGTGAAAACAAATAGGCCCACAGTATAAATTACATTTGTAACTAACTGTACACTCGGTTAGCATAAAAAATAAGTTTCCTAATGTTTGTAAGAAAAAATGCCCGTTAGAGAAAATGTCCGTAAAATTACGGAAAATACCGGTTAAAAATATTCAGACATCTGCGTTACATTACGGCCTCTTCGTTTTTGTCAATAACGCCCTCTCCTTAAATTTCACATAAATCTCTGTAAATTCACGGAAACTGACCACAAACTTGCGAATTTGTTTTGTTTTTAAATTTGCTCTTAAAAAGGGGGTAACCAAAAAGAAGATTTACTTTATTTATGTGGGTGACTCACTGTGTATAAAAATGACTATAAAAAAATTGCCAGGTGGCGGGATTTGAACTTCCAAAAAAATGTGTCCACCAATCACTTAATCCANAAAATGACTATAAAAAAATTGCCAGGTGGCGGGATTTGAACTTCCAAAAAAATGTGTCCACCAATCACTTAATCCAATCACCTACCACACTTGTAAAGTAATTAGTGTTGTCAACACTAGATTTATACAAAATGATGCATGTACCTTAGTTTCTATTTAAATAGTTTCCGATTTCATTTTTTTTTCGTAATGTATTTCATTATGTATAACACAGCAATTTAAAATATATATATATTTATTCTGTAGTGAGATTTGAACACGAATCGAAGAATTAACCATCAATAACTCGAACCACTCACCAACCACACCTTTACACGAAGTATCTCGTAAATATGGATTTTACAGGAAAGTGTCGAACGCGCCTGTCTTAGCTTCAAGTCGTGTTAAAGCGCTTGCTATATTTGCGATTTATAAAACGAGGTTACGAAAAAGTTGTTTTATTTTCGTTATGTGCGTGTTTCACTGTACTGTATACACAGAAGTTTTTGTCCTGTAGTGGAATCCGAACACGAATCAATGAATTGGCACTACGTAAGTGGTTTGTCACTCACCTAAAACTATTTAACACGAAGTAGTATTGTGAAGATAGGATTTTATACGCTTCAGATATCATCGGCATTGTTCGTGTCTCAAATTCTAAGCTGCAAGAATACGAAGAGCTTCCGTATTTTATATTCTCGGAGCTCATTTCCGTTATTCGTCATTACGGAGTGCCTTTCCGTAAATTAACCCTACATCTCCATAAAATGTTTCCCGTAAATCTACAGAAATTTCTAATAGTGTAGTTTATATTTCCTACGTATGCCTATACAGGTAAACTACACTGTTAAAAATTGCCGTGCATTTACAGTTGAACATAATGGAAACGCGCTCCATAATAGCATAAAATGGAAGTAAGCTCCGTTCATACAAAATACGGAAACACTCGTATTTCCAACATTAACAATAAAGCATATCATTATTTTACAAATAATTCTATAAGTTTAATCTCCTTTAATTTAAATATGCGTGTCCATATTTTAGGGCATTATACCCTACCCTTTTATTTAATAAATAGTCTAATTATTTTTATTTAAAAAAAAATTCCTGACAAGTGGCATATATATATAATGCATTAATATATTCTTCGTACTCTTATAATTTTCTAAGCCAAACATATTTTGTCCCTTTTTTACTAAAACTTGGTTTCTGAGATATTTGAAGTTTTATGATTAAGTTAATAGGTGTCAGTTCGTCAAGAGANAAAATGACTATAAAAAAATTGCCAGGTGGCGGGATTTGAACTTCCAAAAAAATGTGTCCACCAATCACTTAATCCACTCACCTACCACACTTGTAAAGTAATTAGTGTTGTCAATACTAGATTTATACAAAATGATGCATGTACCTTAGTTTCTATTTAAATAGTTTCCGATTTCATTTTTTTTTTTGTAATGTATTTCATTATGTATAACACAGCAATTTAAAATATATATATATATTTATTCTGTAGTGAGATTTGAACACGAATCGAAGAATTAACCATCAATAACTCGAACCACTCACCAACCACACCTTTACACGAAGTATCTCGTAAATATGGATTTTACAGGAACGTGTCGAACGCGCCTGTCTTAGCTTCAAGTCGTGTTAAAGTGCTTGCTATATTTGCGATTTATAAAACGAGGTTACGAAAAAGTTGTTTTATTTTCGTTATGTGCGTGTTTCACTGTACTGTATACACAGAAGTTTTTGTCCTGTAGTGGAATCCGAACACGAATCAATGAATTGGCACTACGTAAGTGGTTTGTCACTCACCTAAAACTATTTAACACGAAGTAGTATTGTGAAGATAGGATTTTATACGCTTCAGATATCATCGGCATTGTTCGTGTCTCAAATTCTAAGCTGCAAGAATACGAAGAGCTTCCGTATTTTATATTCTCGGAGCTCATTTCCGTTATTCGTCATTACGGAGTGCCTTTCCGTAAATTAACCCTACATCTCCGTAAAATGTTTCCCGTAAATCTACAGAAATTTCTAATAGTATAGTTTATATTGCCTACGTATGGCTATACAGGTAAACTACACTGCTAAATATTGCCGTGCATTTACAGTTGAACATAATGGAAACGCGCTCCATAATAGCATAAAATGGAAGTAAGCTTCGTTCATATAAAATACGGAAACACTCGTATTTCTAATATTAAGACTAAAGCATATCATTATTTTACAAATAGTTCTATAAGTTTAATCTCCTATAATTTAAATATGCGTGACCATATTTTAGGGCATTATACCTTACCCTTTTATTTAATAAATAGTCTAATTATTTTCATTTAAAAAAAATTCCTGACAAGTGGCTTATAATTTCTTATAATTTTCTAAGCCAAACATATTTTGTCCCTTTTTTTTACTAAAACTTGGTTTCTGAGATATTTGAAGTTTTATGATTAAGTTAATAGGTGTCAGTTCGTCAAGAGANTTTTTTTACTAAAACTTGGTTTCTGAGATATTTGAAGTTTTATGATTAAGTTAATAGGTGTCAGTTCGTCAAGAGAAGCCTGTGAAAGCATCCATATGAGTGTACAGAAAAGTAATAATGTAGGTGTATGACATAATTATTATGAATAAAATGTTAAAACAGTAAATGTGCCTCTACCACACCGAAATACTGTAGGAATGATAAAGTGCCAGTATGCGCAAAGTGTATTGCGTATGAATATTAGTATACAGAAAAAATATTTGTAGATATTCATGATCAATGACTTCGGAGTCCCCACCTTCTTTATATGAGGAATGTCTAGATAGTTAGAGCCGCGGTGGCTGAGCGGTTAGACTGCTCGCCTCAGAAATAGACTGGAAATGAAACGTGATATTTCGGTTGTAAGAAATTTCAGAGCCGCGACACGTAATTAACACCGTCTTAGAAGCAAGAGTTAGCTGTGTGATATTATATGCCCGTAACCATACAAAGAATTGACCAGAAAAGCAGCGATTAGATTATATATCCATCTCAGCAGCATCTATTAACCCTCCCCTCCTCCCCCCTTCCACGGACAAACGCACACACACTTTTGCGCGTGTGAATTTTAGAACTGTGGAGAAGTCTAGATATATTTGGAGAGTACAGACGAAGCTACGTAAATCAGGCTATACTGTACGCCCAAGGCTGGTCATGATTTTTGAATTTTAATTAATATTATGTTTTTAAGTTACAGTCAGTTATTATGTATTGAGTGTTCAAAATTAATGTTTACACTATTTGTACGTTAATAACAGAGAAACTTTTAAAAACAATCTGATGGGGTTGTGTGTATTGTTCCCTATAATGACAACGTTGGGTAAGTGCGAGAACGTATAGACGTTCTGCTGTTATCAGTTCTGTTTGCAGCCACGAGCGGCAGCACTACAATTGTAGAAGAAATGGCGGAAGTGACAAGGTTCTCTTTCGAGCAACGCAATTTAAGTGTATTTTATGGTGTTATTGAAAACGCGAGAACATGATTGAGGTGCAGAGACGGCGGAGGGCAGAATTCGATACTGCACCATCGTCAGTTCTAACAACGACACGATTACGTCACAAGTTTGAGAGAGACGGAAGTGTGTGTGATGTGAAGAAAGAACAGTGCGGTAGGATGAGAACGACGACGGACGAAGGAAGTGTGGGGGCTGCGTTGCACTCATTCAAACATTCCCCTGGGAAGTCGAAGTCGATACGGCTAGTTGCGCGCGAGTCAGGTAAAAGTAAATCAAGTGTCCATCGTATTTTACATCAAGTTAAGTGGAGACCCTAATTTATCACGTTATTTTACGGTATGAATAAAGACGACCCAGATAAACGTGTCGAATTTTTTTGAGTGGGTTATGAACATGTGCAACGACAAGGAACATTTTACTGGCGTGGTTGTTTGTTTCAATAAGGCAACCATTAAATTGAATGGAGCTGTCAACCGCCACCACTGTGTGTTGAGGTAGCGCAAGCTATTAGAATTCCTGGGTTAACAGTGTTTGGGGGCAGTCTTCTTTGACGGAATGGTGACAGGCGAAAGTTACCGTACCATGTTTCAGGAAAATATTGTGTTGACCAACTCTACCCAGATGACAATTGTCGTTTTGTTCTACAGAAATGGAGGCGATGACTTGCTGCTGACTGCGGATATCTCGAAAATTTGTTACTGTAGTTAACATTCGCACACACCCTACGTTGTCCTTGTAGCTTCCAATACACTCATTTAAAAAGAATGATCACTATGAACGAATCACGCGAGTGCAACGAAGGTTGCCACACAATATCGCCATAGCCCGACATGTGTTCCNAATGATCACTATGAACGAATCACGCGAGTGCAACGAAGGTTGCCACACAATATCGCCATAGCCCGACATGTGTTCCTCCTTTATTCATATCTGTAAAACATCGAATACGGCCTTAGTAGCAGTGTGAGCCACAGAACTAAGNAATGATCACTATGAACGAATCACGCGAGTGCAACGAAGGTTGCCACACAATATCGCCATAGCCCGACATGTGTTCCATGTGTTCCTCCTTTATTCATATCTGTAAAACATCGAATACGGCCTTAGTAGCAGTGTGAGCCACAGAACTAAGNCCATGTGTTCCTCCTTTATTCATATCTGTAAAACATCGAATACGGCCTTAGTAGCAGTGTGAGCCACAGAACTAAGTTCGCTGAACACGCAGCATGCCACGACGGTGCATTAGACACGCCTTTGCCCAGTTGGGTGAGTTTGAGAGAGGCCGCATCGTCCGCCTCCGATAGGCAAGTTAGACGTTGAGGCGTATTGCTCGCCACTTTAACCGTTCTGCCTACACTGTGGTAACAGGCACTGTGGTAACAGGAGGGAACACAATCTCGTCGAAAAAGTTTGGATCGACCCTGGCGGACCACCAGCAGAGATCATAGTTTAATTAGGTAAGCACTCTACGCCCATCGCTGCACACCATCCAGGGACACGTCAGGCCAGCTGGGAATACTCCTGTGTACATCAGTACGATATGCAGGTGGCTGCCAAAGCGAGATCTGTCGTCGCGGCGTCCCATAGCATTAGGACCTGAGCATCGCTGAGCACGCGTGGCCTTCTGCTGGGAAAGGGGTAGCTTGCGGATTGGTGACGAGTGATATTCAGTGACCAATCACGGTTCTTTTCTAATACAGACGACCAGCAAATTCGAGTCTGGAGACGTCCTGGCCAGCGCTGTGATCCACACTTCATTGTAGACCAGCACACCACCTCAACGAGTGATGTCATGGTTTGGGGTATCATTTCCTACGATTTCCGCAGCCCACTGGTGGAGACTGAAGGAACAATAATGGCGCGGTGATACGTCCAGGAAATTCTGTGACCATGGGCGCTCCCCTTCCTGGGGCAGCTTGACAACCCCATTTTCTAGCAGCATGATGCCCGACCTCATACAACACGGATATTTATTTCATGCCTTCGCGATGTCAAGAAGCTTCATTGGCCAGAAAGAGCCCTAGACCTCTCACCCATCGAGAACCTCTGCGACCAGATTGGACGGCAAACTTCGGCCAGCGGCAACTACGACGGATTGGGAGGGTCAGTTGCGCCAGCTGTGGCAGGATCTTCCTCAGGAGAACATCCAACGTCTGTATGCCTCCATGCCCGACCGTACCGCCGCCTGTCTCCATGCTACGGGTGGTCCAACACCATACTATGTGTATCCTGCAAGTGTTAGTCCCCTGCAATACGCGCTTCATGCAAAACAATACTTTGATGTTATGTATACTTACTATTACGTCCCGTGCCTGTACCCACTTGTTCCTTTTCGAACACCTTCAGGGTGATATTTTTTTTTTTTTTTTTACAAATCAGCGTACAAGCAGTTTAATAAGATTGTCTTTAATAGATTCCCTGTTATTCCCGTTCAAAGAGTGTACGAATTAATTTGGGATACTCAGTATGTAGTTTGAAGGCAGACTAGTCAAAAGAATATCCTGAAGATGTATTGGTGAATTCTCTGCAGTGGCTTATTTGAAAGATGAGCAATGCTATAACGTCATAATTTGAATGTGCATTTTGTGTACTATATACAAGCGCAGTCCACTTTGGAGGAAAATACAGGCTGTCTCTTCAGAAAACCTGAATCTTAAAAAAAAAACTTTCACAACAAGTCGAGGTCCTTCCTGGAAGTAAGAAACGGGAAGAACGATTTCTCCATTATTCCAGTAAGGAAATTTGGGAGTAAAGCAGTGGAGGCGGAGCACTGCTCCCACTTTGGATTTCGTGGTTAATGCAATGTCGTTATAAATAAATTACTGTCTGCCATTTTGTATTTCCATGAAAAATATTTTGGTTTTGACCAAAAATTTTATATTTAGACAGAAAATCGACAGCGACAAAAAAAAGCATAATTTCATTTAAAAAAAAATAAAATGTCAGTAATTTATGGCATTGATTATGAAAGCACATGTTTGAGTATTGAAAAAAAATGTTTGTAAAAATATATAAAAATATTATATTCACAATGTTTTTAACCACTCTTCTTCCAGTTTCAGTGTTTAAAGTGGATTGACAGATCGGCTATGAGTTAAAAAAAAAAGTGGAATGAATTTCATTAGATATTCACCCCAGACTTTCCTTGAGACTAAAACACGAACAAAAAAATTCCTTTTTTTATTAAATTTAATAATGCTTCTTTACTAATATATACTGTGCATACGGTACAATAAAAACTGAAAACTGAAAGCTCTTCCTACTTTTCTCAGCATCAGCCGTTCTCTGCTCTTGGCCTTTCTCCTACTGGTCCCTACCACAGACCATGGCTCAGCTGATGCGACAACTGACCAATATTGTTTCGTCCTTTACCACTCAGGCTGAATTTATTCATGTTGGATTGTCTGGAATTCTCTGCCTTGGGCTCCAAAACTGTTCACCACCTGGCCGATACTATCAATATTGCCCTTGATTCCAGCTCTGCCTGAAAAGCCTATATTCCTTTCGGAAAACAAGGCGTTGGGTCAGCGTACCAGTTTACCACTTTTATTAACCTCCGTACTATATGCGTTTTGCATAGTCTTATAGTTTTAATTTAAGTACATTATCTAGATTTATGTTAGTTTGCAATGTTTTTGTTTAAGTCCAAGCCGTACATGAAGCAAATGCGAGATTGCTGTGGGTTATATGGTAGAGAAACAATTAGACATGAAAGATTAGTGTCACGAAGAAATAATTTTACATTGTTAAAATAACAGAGAGTAAACTGTCGTAAGTAAGGAAGGCTTCGCTTTCCATCTTGTTTGGCTGGCTTTGAGCAGAACAGAGAAAAGAACCCTCTTTAAGGTGTTTCGTTGACTTATATTGTCTCTAGATCTCGCGCAATCGTGGCCTGGTTCCCAGCTCGGCAGAGGGAATTTTTGCTGTTTCAACCAATAGACTTGGGCAATAGCGTCCCAGAATTTTCTGCACGCTAGCCTGATTGTAGTTAAGCCTAAAATGATCACAGTTACAAGCATACGCCATGAAACTAATTTGGGGTATATCCACATTTTGTTTGGTTAGTATTCACTTTGANATTCGTGGTTATTCTGCTGCATTTACTCTTTATATTTATAGCAGTGCTGTGTGAAACACAATATTCAATTTTGATTTTGTAGTACTAAAACGAAGACCGACTGAAGGTTTTATTCAACTAGGCCTACGGAGGAAAGATGTTCGTTCTACAGATAATCACCTAGTTGATAAAAAGCTTANATTCGTGGTTATTCTGCTGCATTTACTCTTTATATTTATAGCAGTGCTGTGTGAAACACAATATTCAATTTTGATTATGTAGTACTAAAACGAAGACCGACTAAAGGTTTTATTCAACTAGGCCTACGGAGGAAAGATGTTCGTTCTACAGATAATCACCTAGTTGATAAAAAGCATAAAGTAAGATAGGATAAAATATGTCATCCCAATATGTGTTTCATCTTCATTACGAAGATTATCATTGACCACTTCATACATGTGTGATTAAAGTGGTGGGCACTTTTTCTATCCTTTACGAAAATATGATCTGCGAATGTTGTTTACGAAGGGCCAATAAGCTTGGAAAATAATTAATCTGGCAACTTTACGCCGATTAAAAAAAAACACATAATTATTTCTTGACTGAATGCATGTTGTAAAAATTATCTATGTAACTTACGTTCTTGTGTTTTGTTCAATATAATCATACTTTATTTTTTATTAAATTGTGGTATGTTAAAAACATTATGTGAGTTTATTATCAGCAAGAGTATTCTTTTATGGCAAATACTAAACATGAAATACATTAAAACACACCAGTGATTCACAATATTGACGCTCCCCGCGTCCATGCATTTTTGGCCGTCAGAACACACGCGCTAGCGAAGCCTGCCGGCGGTCTACNGTTCAATATAATCATACTTTATTTTTTATTAAATTGTGGTATGTTAAAAACATTATGTGAGTTTATTATCAGCAAGCGTATTCTTTTATGGCAAATACTAAACATGAAATACGTTAAAACACACCAGTGATCCACAATATACCTCTATGTCTGCGTGGAAAACATTTATTTATTAAACAATCAGTGCGCAGATACATCTCCTTTTGGACGAAAAAATGCGAAAGAGATTTTTGAAACANTATTTATTTATTAAACAATCAGTGCGCAGATACATCTCCTTTTGGACGAAAAAATGCGAAAGAGATTTTTGAAACAAAAAGGAGACTGTAATTTTTTCCCAAGCTCAAGAAAAGTAAATAATAAGTAAAATCATTTACTCAAATCTAAAATATTTGACACATATTAATATGAAACATTCGTGCGGCAGCTTGTAATCGAAGGCTTGCCAATTGTTTGTCCTTTGTTTATAGTTTTATAACGTTCTCCTAAAACTGATGTCCAAACAGTCAGGTTAAAAATGAAACGGGAAAGTGATGCTGTTTAATATCACTTTACTTATACTACCAGTGGAAATTATTAAAAGTATTTAAAGTGTATATATTTAACATCGAATGGAAATTTTTACCAGTATTTACTAAATGCATATATCTCAGCTGGTATTTAATTTTGCCTTATACTCCAGTCATCCATATATAAATAAAATTTTTGCTCTGCCCATATATTTATAGCTCTTTTTTTTCCTTTTCATTTCCCTGTTTTGGGATTTCTCCAACTCTCCTGGCTATTGACAGAAATGTTTCTGACACAATTTTCAGTTGATTTAATTTGGTAAAATCAGCCTTATTATGGCAGTTCCAGCAACCAAAATATAANTTTCTGACACAATTTTCAGTTGATTTAATTTGGTAAAATCAGCCTTATTATGGCAGTTCCAGCAACCAAAATATAAAAACTACTATGTGAGCACAAATAACTCCAAAATAATATAGAGAGACTCATTTTCACGAGAAAGGAATAGGTTGGAANAAACTACTATGTGAGCACAAATAACTCCAAAATAATATAGAGAGACTCATTTTCACGAGAAAGGAATAGGTTGGAATCAAATGAGGACACTGTGCAGACACAAAAAGCACCCCTTCCACACATCCAACCAGAAGTCTTTACAGGTCCGAAAATTCCAGTTGGTTTATTTGTTTGCAACAAACATTTGGCTTGTTTGGTTGAACCAAATCTTTTGCTTACTCTACACAAATCATTTGTTGTCTGTACCAAACATTTTGTTGCCCCTACCAAGTTATTTGTTGTCCCGTTCAATTATTTTGTTGCCCCTATCAGATATTTTGTTTGTCCTACCAAACCTTTATTGCCCTAATATTTTGTTGGTGTTACGTTGCAACTTTTTGAAGTTAGGTGCACGCGTTTATTAGTGGTTTGGACTTTTGTGTCGAGTTACCCACGAGCCACGGACGCTCTATTGTACATGTTTTGTGCAAATGCAGTTACAAAACTGCTAGATACCTAGCGTAAAATATTCCAGTATTATTAACATTACCCTAATTTTGTTAATTTCGTTCTTGTACAATTTAGATGTTCATAAATGTTTGAGCAATTGGCGATATGAATGCTGCATGTACAAAGCATTTATCCATATCCCAATATTTACATAGTCACTAATTATTCAGCTGAGTGCTTTGCAATTATTATAAAGAATTCAGCTCTCAAATTAGGCACAGATCGAGGTTAGAAATCTGAGTATATGCCAAACAAGTAAAACTAAACAACTACACAACCCTTAATTACAGCATTAATTAGTTACTTTACCTGCAGATACTTTTATGAGATAGGTTAATTCCCGATATTTCAAAATGTTCTTGGTCATCTCATAAGCCATTCTCAAAACAACGTCGTGCAGGGACCTCTTAAGTAAAAGTGCACGATTGCTTTGAATGCGCACAGATAACAAAGAAGNCTCAAAACAACGTCGTGCAGGGACCTCTTAAGTAAAAGTGCACGATTGCTTTGAATGCGCACAGATAACAAAGAAGGCAGAACTCAATGAAATTGACTAGCGTCACCAACAAAATCTTTGGTCGCTGCAAATAAATTCTTTGTTCAAAATATATCGCAAATAACTAAACATGTTATTTTGAGACTAATTGTAACGGTATGTTTGCTCACAATGAATAATTGTTTATCATACTGAAACCACAAAATATTTGTTTAGTACAAATAAAATTTTTTTAAATAAATTNCACAATGAATAATTGTTTATCATACTGAAACCACAAAATATTTGTTTAGTACAAATAAAATTTTTTTAAATAAATTATTTGGCTTTGTGAACAAATTTCATTAATTTCGAGGAACTGGGGCGTTGTTGTACCAACAAAATATCGTTCAGCTGAAACAAACTTCATGCAAACAAATTTAATTGGTTTATTAAAACAATAATTTTTCTCGGTTTGGTATAGTTATTAACTGCCACATCAGTAAGCAACCTGTAATTTCCGCCCTTCTCAAGTTACCCAATTTAACCGCTGGGGATGTGGTCGAGAAGTGGAAATGGGAAAAAACAAACGCAACAAAACCACGGTCGGGTAGGCTGTATGTTTTGACCAACAGGGACTTTCGAGAATTGAGGAAGGTGGTACCGGAACATCACATGTCATGGTGTGATACAATCACCATGAATTTAGTAGTGCCACTAACTNGGTGTGATACAATCACCATGAATTTAGTAGTGCCACTAACTGTGCAGCTAGCAACGTGACTGTGCGCCGGGAATTACGAGGACTCGGGGTTCAAAGCTCAAGCATCTGCCAAAAAACACCTCATTTCACCTGTAAACGTGCAGCGCCACGTTCGGTGGCGTAAAGAACACCGCCACTGGAATTAGGACGACTAGAGACACAAGAGTTGGAGTGATGAATATGGCAGTCTGGTGGTAGGGTTTGCGTATGCCGAATACCAGGTGAACGCTGCATTCCGATCGTTATACTGCCCATGGGAAAATTTTACAGAGGAGGGGTGACAACGGGATTGGGGGTATTTTTCATGAAAGGGACTTGGTCCTTTAGTCATACAATTTGACATGTTAAAGGCGAAAAGCTATAAGGACATTTTGAATGACTGCTGTTGTTTACGGTAGAAGACCCGGTCAGAGATGATAACTCTGTGTTTCAGCATGGCAATGTACCCTTCCATAAAGCACCATCTGTTCGNTAGAAGACCCGGTCAGAGATGATAACTCTGTGTTTCAGCATGGCAATGTACCCTTCCATAAAGCACCATCTGTTCGAACAATAGGGTGCAAAAATGGACTGTCCTCAATCCCATCGAAAAGCTTTGGAAATAACTGAAACGAGACTGTTTGCCAGACCCCAATACTTCACATCACTTACTACACTTGCTACAGTGCTGCAGGAATNATAACTGAAACGAGACTGTTTGCCAGACCCCAATACTTCACATCACTTACTACACTTGCTACAGTGCTGCAGGAATAATGGTCGGTCATCCCCCCGGAGATGTTCCGACACCTAGTCGACACACCCTCCCTCCCGCAAGGTTATAGCTGTAATAAAGGTCTAGGGTAGGCCAACCCGTATTAATGTCCACTACTAGGCAGTATATCCAAAGGGCACTTTTTGGAGAGTTTCATGTGGGTGTCCGGGTACTTTTGATAAGATAGTGTTGTTTTCTTTGAAAGTGGTAATCGTACTATGGGATGCAGCTGATGCAAACAATTGTGGTTACGTTTCTAAAAGTTCTTTTTGAAACGAATTAATCCTTGTTCCCAGAGAATAGCAGAATTCTGTCTCGATAGGCATTTCTTACTCTATGCCAGGCAGTGTAACCGAGATAAATTTGTTTACATGGCCAGATAAATTCTGACCTTTCTTCCTTATCACCCCCGCACCTATCCCCTTTGTGGGTAGTGTCAGAATATCAGAGTTTCCTTTGGTTCTTCTTAATGTTCCTTTTTTTTTGCTATTGGCTTTCTTTCTGACTGCACAACTTTTCCCATTTCTTTTTCTTGATTACAGGCAGTCTCTTTTTAAAATTTTCATTTCTCTTCGATTACTTTGCTGCCCCATCACCTCATTATCTGATCAACTATTTCTACTACCAGGTTTCTGGGAGGTGAGGGTGGTCGCAGATGATCTTACCTATCCCACTAACACCCCTAGCAGACTGCGAGTCATTTTATATTCTTCTACTGTATTCTAAAGCTACACCTTACATTGTGACTACTCTAGTCTGTGTGTTTTTCGTCTGTAAATCCTTTCTTCCAAGTTGGTACTACGACAAGGAGAGGGGCCTGTGGGCTCCTTTTCGATCGCCGTCTCCCCAAAAACTCATTTATCAGTCTGGATTGTCCCCTAACTCATCAAATGCCTTCTGATGTTTCCTTGTTCAAGTTATGTCCTTTTTGCATGGGGACTATCCCAAGCTGTATAAGGGGTCACCGTGGTGTAGTGGTTAATATACTCGTCTTCCACTTAGGCGAACTGGGTTAATTTACCGGTGGGTTCGATTCCCGGCGAGGTCGCTCCCTGATTTTCGCATGTGGAAATCGTGCCGGGCGATACTTCTGGTCAGCGGGTAATGGTAGTCTTTTTGCAGGATGTCATCATATCTGGATTTTATACTATTTAATCTGGATTCTCTCTGATCCACTCTTCAAACTCCTCTTTCCTTTTAATAATTTTCCTAGAAAAGTCTTTTATTTTCTTCGCATTTTCCAAATGAGACAATTCTTTCATATTTTTTTATTTCATCTTCTCCTATTTATAGAGTTTTACACAATGATATCCTAAGTTTTTCAATTCTAGGCCATTCATTCAATATATGTTGTACAGTATNATTTATAGAGTTTTACACAATGATATCCTAAGTTTTTCAATTCTAGGCCATTCATTCAATATATGTTGTACAGTATCTTTAACTTGACAGCTACACAGAAGGGATAGTCTACCAACTTGAAGCTATTGAGTTTTGCTTTATGATTTTCATGACCTGTCAGACGTAGTGACAGGTGATTATCTGTCATGATACAGTAATGGCTCATCATGGAATCGATATCTGGAAAGATATTGTAATTTACTCTTCACTTCTGCAATCCATCCTATTTATTTTGCCAGAGAAGCGATGCCTCACTTCTTGCNGGATATTGTAATTTACTCTTCACTTCTGCAATCCATCCTATTTATTTTGCCAGAGAAGCGATGCCTCACTTCTTGCTTCACTCTTCGTTTTCCTTGCTACATTTCCTTGAGTTTCCTGTATAAATTTCCCCTGTTCCACGACTAGAAGATCCAGCAGGTTTGCTCCGGAAATAACCTAGAGGGGCCTCAGTGGATGTGATTCTGAAGGTTTTAGTTATTGCTAGCAGCACAGCTCTTCGAGTCTTCGATAGCAATCATAGTGTATGAACTAATTGAGCACTTTCATACAATACTACTTCTCCATAGAGCGCAATTCCAAGGTATACACTCTTATATAAGGTAAACATGGTTCTGAACCCAAACCCCCATGATGACGTCGATACTGCGCGAATATTGCAGAATAAGTTTACTGCTTTCTCCATCAGGTACCCAATATGACCCTGAAAGCATAACTTACTATTCAGGATCACACCACATTTTTCAAAACTTTTTTCATCTTCACTGGTCTTTCCTAGAAGGGAACCACTGGTGATCGCTGAAGGATTCCTTTTAATACCATAATGTTTGTTTTATCAACAGAGAATTCCAACCTCACAGTTCTTCCCCAATTTTCCACTTTATTGATTATGTCTTCCACCCTCTCCTCCAACTCTTTCTGCTACATTACGAAATCAGTATGCTTGTGCAGACGGTGCACTCAAACAATTCGCAATACTCAAAAATTTGCAAATGTAAACGGTGTCAAAAAGGATTTTCCATAGGATGGGTCAAAATACCGTCTAATGGGGACACCTCTTCGACAGTTATTTCAGTGCCACTACATTGTTAAATTCTTACTGGCTGAGGTGATCTTCAAAATAATTTGACTCGGATATAAAATATTTCTCCTATTTGGTATAAACATAGAAAAAAAAATTGTGAATGGTTTTATGAAGCAATGCCTGAACTGTGTGGGTCGCAAGATAGGAAGCAGGGTACTCACCCTAACCCAGCATACAAAGGGAAGTAATTTACAAAAGTAATAACTGACTGGAAGAATGCATAAAAACAAGATAAGGGCAGACAAGTAGTCTTCTTGTCTCTGAGTGTTTCGCGGGGTAACAGGACGGATTGTACGTCGAGAATAAGCGCACCAGACCTGACATAAAACCAGGCACGAGATTTTAATTTTGAAATTGTTCGAATCGGCACAGAACAAGGTGTGGTTCGGGTGCATGGTAACAGAAAGGACATTGACTGTGAATTTATTTATACGTCCCTTAATTTAAATGCAATATCTTAGCTAGCCGGAACAAAACTCAAACAAAATAACCATTTTTTTCTTTATATATCTTGACNAATTTAAATGCAATATCTTAGCTAGCCGGAACAAAACTCAAACAAAATAACCATTTTTTTCTTTATATATCTTGACTACAGTTTTTCTGTTTCAGATGCCAAAGCACTCAAGCCTCCAGGCATTATAAAATGTACCACTTATGTCTAGGGATATTCCTAAGAGGTAAGTTTGTCATGAAGTTTTTACTTTCTCGACAACATAAATTACTGCTCTCTTGGTGCCTTCTCTTGCTTTCAGGAAACTGAAAATATGTGTATTTAATAGATTTTCAGTACCTTTCGAAATGCTGGCAATAAAGGCAAGGGTATTTTCTTTGCCTTTCAGGATTATTATCCCACCATTTATTTAGTGGAATTCATGCTTAAAAAGTTCCCAGTGTCTTTTGAAGAGTGGATAAGAGGGAATCCATATTAAATAGTAAAAAATTTAGATGTAATAACATACTGAGAAAAGGTTACCATTACGCAAACATACAAGAAAATGACTGTATAAACATAAAATTGGGAGTATACCCACTTGCCCGGAAGTGACATGTATTAAACCACTAAAAAACCTTTGTAATGGGAGTGGACCCATTACACAGCCTAGGATAGTCCCAATGCAANAATTTAAATGCAATATCTTAGCTAGCCGGAACAAAACTCAAACAAAATAACCATTTTTTTCTTTATATATCTTGACGACAGTTTTTCTGTTTCAGATGCCAAAGCACCTCAAACCTCCAGGCATTATAAAATGTACCACTTATGTCTAGGAATATTCCTAAGAGGTAAGTTTGTCATGAAGTTTTTACTTTCTCGACAACATAAATTACTGCTCTCTTGGTGCCTTCTCTTGCTTTCAGGAAACTGAAAATATGTGTATTTAATAGATTTTCAGTACCTTTAGAAATGCTGGCAATAAAGGCAAGGGTATTTTCTTTGCCTTTCAGGATTATTATCCCACCATTTATTTAGTGGAATTCATGCTTAAAAAGTTCCCAGTGTCTTTTGAAGAGTGGATAAGAGGGAATCCATATTAAATCGTAAAAAATTTAGATGTAATAACATACTGAGAAAAGGTTACCATTACGCAAACATACAAGAAAATGACTGTATAAACATAAAATTGGGAGTATACCCACTTGCCCGGAAGTTACATGTATTAAACCACTAAAAAACCTTTGTAATGGGAGTGGACCCATTACACAGCCTAGGATAGTCCCAATGCAANGACATGTATTAAACCACTAAAAAACCTTTGTAATGGGAGTGGACCCATTACACAGCCTAGGATAGTCCCAATGCAAAAAGGATATAACTTTAATAAGGAAACATCAAAAGGCAACTGATTAGTTAGGGGACAATCCAGGCTGATAAACCAGTCTGTGGGAAGGCGGCGATAGATTTATTTGGATCTTCCGATGATTCTTCTTGGTACTGTTAAAGATGACCCAGAAGTACCTCATCGAATCTCTTAAAATCCGCACCTCTGTGGGCATATCTTGTCCATGGGGCTGGTTCCTCTTTACTGGGGGATGGTTCAACCATTACATCATAATCAATCTATGAATGATGGAAGAATATTTAGTAACAGTCCGATTCGTAATCAGATCGTTCACGACATGGCGGTCATTCGCCAGGAGCGAGCAAGTTTTTCTTTTCCAAGTACTTTTATCTATACATCCCCTTTTCAAGATGAACTCAAAGCTCATTCGAGTACTGGAGGTAGGAGTTTGCCAGGAATATGTTCTTACTACCAAACTAATTCTCTACACAGGCATGATGGCTGTTTGAAAAGTTGTCCATACTCATTAGGTGAAAATCCACTCTTCTAGTCCAAATCCCAGCCATATAATTTTCTCCATACGTGAATACAGTTCCAGGAAGTTCGATAACGTTTTTATGCAATAAATGTGGTTCTTCTATTAGTACTATGCCAAGATTCTGTTTCCTGGACATATCGCCATCTACGACATAGTTACTGCAGATCTTTGCTTGTTGATATGCCCAATTAGGTATTATATTATTGGTTTCTGTCATTCATCACCATTGTAAATACTTTCTGGCTTCACTGCAAAGGCTCTCTCATAGTGCGGAAATGTCTTAAGAGTAAACTCTGTGAATATGATCTGTTTTGTTCCTTAGACAGTTTGTACAAACTGAATTTTCTTTATTTATTTAAAATTTCCAATGCATACTGTCTCCTTTTCAATTTATATATTTCTCAGCTTTCAAGTACTTTACAAAACCACATNTTAAAATTTCCAATGCATACTGTCTCCTTTTCAATTTATATATTTCTCAGCTTTCAAGTACTTTACAAAACCACATGCACAGTCTTCTTACCTCTTCCAGTTTTCAACTAAACAGATGTGCTCTTCAGGAAGTCATCCTTCGTTCTTCCCTTATCTTCCAAGTCTTGTTTCTATACATTGGATAATAGTTCTTCATTGTCCTCCTTTCTGGGTACATAGTATATTATTACCTTTTGTCCTTTCTTTTTAGGTTTATCCAATCTCAGTCCAAGGTTTCTCAACATCCCTTGATCTTTTGGATGGTTGCATCGTCACCAGTCTTAATGAGGATAACACGTCCTCTTACTCGGCGGAAGTTATTTACCCTCTAGTCCTGCTCGGCATGGTTGACTTTGTCCGGGATTGTCTTTTTTTCTTCACTAGATTGTCCATCCTTTTCGTGATATACCAAGATGACATTTTTCTGGGGCTTGACTTCTTGCGTAACATAATATGGATACTGGCATCTCGCTCCTTTCCGTTGGTAATTCTTACCTAATTCGATTTTACATGCAGATTAAGTCCCTTGGCATATCTATGCATGAATATATTTTTCTGTGTTATCTTGTCGAGATAGGACATTTAGCAGGCAAACCTTTGGAAGAATATAGTTAGCATTTTCCTTATTCGCCTTCTTTCCCTCTGATGTACACTAGTTCAATAATATGTTGAATAGCACATCTGCTAAGTTGTTAACTCCTCTATGTCGCCCAGATTTCCTCCAACACCTAGGTTTTCGACATCTTCAAAGTTTTCTCAACAATACTCATTGATAATCGTTAGTAGACCTCTGCCCATGTATCAATGGGTATACAGCCTTTATCCAATTCAGGGTTTAATTGATAGCCTTTTTCATTTATGCCCAGTATTTTTCATTATCCATTAGCAAATTCAGGGCGGGATGATAGTGTCAATAGCTCCTCTTGTCTTTCAGACTTGTGTCCATGCCCTTTCTTGGTAGATTCTCCTGTAAAAGGAAATTACCACTCCACATCTTATGTTATTTTCGGGTATTAGCACTATTTGCACCAGGCTAAAACAGTCACAGTCAGTAAAACAGCACAATTATCAGTATACAGTTCACAGTACACTAATGTCTAATCACTTGATAACACTGGTGTGCCATCTACTGGTGGCAAAAGGGCTGTGGCCCTAAGCCCACGACCGAAACTGTTTGAGTTTTACTTCTGTATACTTACTTATCATTTGCCAGAACTTTGGCCACACATACAGCTTGCAGCTGCTTTGACTCCCAGCAACACTGCCGACTCAGCCGGCAAGCCACTATTGGCAATGTCAGAAGTTGCTGTCCACTAGCTCGGCTGGAATTGCTCCCGTCTCTGTCCATGTACCAGCATAGCGCTGACTGCACAAAAACATACACATACATGCAAAAGGATGACCGTATACTTACCGCGTGCACCACAAGTACGTCCATCGCTATCGATATCCATAGGCAGACTCTGTAATGCAAGTGTAAGAACCTTGATAACATTTTTTCTGTGTAATAAGAAAAGGGATGCATTTTTTAATCATATAGATTGCCGAATTCCTATACATATTTAAAACTGAGACAATTTAGGTAATAGTAGAGAAATGTGAGGTCTTTACAGTGATTTACTATAGACACGAAGGATCTTGGCTGAAGCCGTGCATGGGAAATGCCATCTGGTGGATCTCGCGAGTTGAAAAGAAACAGGCACTTTCTTTCCTTTTACATTCCGCTGGCATCCAGAAACCATATATCATTTGAAATTCAAGTCAGTCGGCTGAAGCCAGAAGCGGAGTGGCTAGGAGATGTCAATGCTTCTGATAAGACAAGCGAGCAAAGAAGAAAAGGAAGGAATTGACAAATCCGTTGCGGANGTGGATCTCGCGAGTTGAAAAGAAACAGGCACTTTCTTTCCTTTTACATTCCGCTGGCATCCAGAAACCATATATCATTTTAAATTCAAGTCAGTCGGCTGAAGCCAGAAGCGGAGTTGCTAGGAGATGTCAATGCTTCTGATAAGACAAGCGAGCAAAGAAGAAAAGGAAGGAATTGACAAATCCGTTGCGGNTGCTAGGAGATGTCAATGCTTCTGATAAGACAAGCGAGCAAAGAAGAAAAGGAAGGAATTGACAAATCCGTTGCGGATATGCGATCGAGGGAGACTATAGGTTATTCACGGTAAAGTAAGCACTTTTGAAAGCCCTCTCATTTGGAATAATAGATAATAAATATGTTTTATTTTATCCTTAGATGTTAACTCCCTAGTGTGGTGGAATACGCACACTGTGTCTATTACTTAAATGGCAATATTTATATAACAAAAAGGTGGTTATAGAATAAAAATGGCGGAAAGGAAAATGTAATTACAGGGTCTCAAAAGTGCTCACTTTACCGTGAACAGCCATACACAAGATTGTTGATTCTTAACCGAGCCAACCACTGGACTTGAGGAGTGCCCCCATGGTTTAAGTTTGAAATTAAAATAATCATATACCCTCTCACGAAATCTTGACAGAGTCTGGGGCTGTTAATCTACGCAAATAGGTACAGCAAAGCCTGATGGTTAAGCAGTTAGTTTTATGGGGACATTTGACTAACACATGGGGTAAAAATGTATTGTCATAGGCCCTGGAATAGCTAAGGTGATTTCGAGGAGTCCGTCGGAGTACCATCAGAGCATTGTGGGTTCGATTTTCAGTGGGCCCACTCCAGATTTTCTCATGTGGGAAACGTAATGGACATTGCTGTTGGGTTTTTTTCGGGGCACTCCTCTTTTCCGCCATAGAATTTCTTCGCTGCTTCAACTGCACCTACATAAGAGCTAAATAATTAACTAAGTTGTTCACTTCCGCCAAACCAAACTTATATCTTCTGGACGGTCGATATTCAATTGGTCGAGATACAAATACATTGATATTTGACTGCTGAAGGTTTTAAACATTCTCCAGTTCTTTCTTCTAGTTTCATGTTTCTACCGTTGCCGTGAGATAAGCCGAAAATAATTTTGTGCATACATCAGTATTTTTACTCATACGATGTAGGCCTGGATGGATGTAAGCGATGACATGGAGTGCTTTATTGTAATCAGCACATGCTGTGAATTTCACTGTATGTCCTTAACACAGCGCTTTCGTACGAAATGTTCGTATTATTCTGTTTCTATTGTTTATTACCTGACCTTCGCCATTATAACAGACAACTTTGATTCATAAAATTGTAACATCCAGTAACGATAAGTAGTTGTGTGGGAGGGAACATATATAAACGTGGTCAATTTTCAAATAGCTGAAATCTCATTTATTCCGTTCAAAGGCTGCCATATTATAAAAAGATTACAAAGGCCTGAAACCCTGGCAGATTTTGTCCTTATTAGACACAGGCGTGAGTTATCATTAATTTGCGATTCGAAGGTCTGTGATTTGCAAATATCCAGTACGAAATCTTTGAAGGCGGCAGCTGCTCAAACTGTTACGACAAACATCACTAATCCATAATTTTTCTGTCAAAAAGTGTGGAACATTGACAGAGCTCAGAAAAGTAATATTCACACACTTGCTTCTAATATCAACTAATTATTTAATTATTTCAAGTAAATTAGGCGTGTCAAGATGTGCCCATTGGTGATATAACGACGTCCAACATAAAATAATGCACTTGGATGACTTGACTCCTGATGGACATCTCGCAGTACTTCCATTTTACCCATCGCTGCATTCTGTTGATTTCTCCATTACGGGAGCCACGTCGCTTCTCCCGCCGGAAGCAAACCCTGGCTATGTGCAGTAGGCATATATGTACTGGTCGCCACAGGGGTGAATCCAGGAAAGGATTTAGTGAAGGGGGTGGGAGGCAAGGATCACAGGGGACGTGATTAATTTAATATTTAGTAATGTCTTAACAGTCTAGTCTAGACCTACACCTGCTGAGTGGGAAAATGACAGCCCAACCTCCCCTATCTTCAGCAAACCGCTCCCGAGTAGAGGCGTAAGTCCTACTCCACGTGGCTGATCCTTGTTTCTGGGCGTATTCTTGAAGACACGTCGGCTCATGGACACGGGGATTCGCGTCTCCAGCGTGGAGCATCGCGGACCCCCACCCCCCTCCAGTCAAGGAAATCTCTTTTCTCTCGGCTCGCAAGAGTATCGATAATCGATGTCCGTGGGATCGGGGGAGGGGGACTGGTCCCCTTCCCTTCCGCGCCCACCCCTCCACACCCCACACACCCTTCGCTCTTACCCCGGCGGGCCGCCTATTGTTGTCGGGCCTGGCCATTGTTGGCTCGGCCGGAAGCGCTGCTGCGCTGCCTTGGCAGGAGGTGCTGGGGGAGGGGGGAAGTCTCTCCAGCTCCATCCCGCGCTCATTGCCTTCGCCCTGCGAGCTCGGCGGCTCGCGTCACCATAACACTTTTCCGGCTTCTGCCGAGAGTCCGCAGTTTGCGTCCTTCACAACTGCCCCGTTCACATGTCTTCTCACAAGCGGAGAAGGAACGCGAAATACAAGCAGTTCGCTGTCGACGCTAATTAGTCCATATTAAGGCTGGTAGAAAGTCTAATAACTCTTTTCTACAATTTGAGGATATTTTAAATTTTGTGATAAAACATGATAAAAAATATCCAATAATTTGAAAAATAACAGCCATAAAGTTTTTCAGCGTAAATATGAGAAAATAAAATTCTCAATTCGTACAATTTAATATAAAAGTTATTTTAACACAATGTTTCGTTTGCATTATTGAAGTTTTTATTGGAATCACTCGAGTAGCATGATCCAGTTCGTTTGTAATCCGACAGTTGTTTCACCTGCGAGAAAAGTTTTATTTACTGGCTATGTTAATTTCAGATTTAAAAAAAATGTATTAATATAGTTTTTACAAGCGAACAGAAAAACCAATTTTCAAGAAAAATTATTTATGATGATATGACAACATGGCAAATTATTTTGTGCTTCGGCAGCTTTACTTCATAATGCGCCACCAAACGCAACTAAACGTCGGTGTGGCACATTTAATAATTGTAATTTGTTTGCTGCCTGTTTGTTCTTGGCGATAATTATTCAACGTACTACGCAGTGTTACAGCCCGCATATTTTTACCTCCGGGCGTAGTACGTGTTGCCTACCCACCAGGCTATAATATTTCTACAAATGAAACCTTTGTGTGCGTTTTACACGAAAACGGTGGGTCATAGGGAGTTGCAACGAGAGAGCATTTTTTGGGCTAATTACGACGTACTGGTTAAGATGGCCGGCTGGGTAGGCCACCGAACGGTGTGCACAGCTCCAGCATAAAATATTTTATTAAAAAACCGTCCAACGTGTCTGAGTGAGGTCTGCTTACGACTAGCATTTAAGGAACGTTACGAATATGTATACGTTTTTCAGTTCCCCATTTCTCTCTGAAGCATGTTTATATGATAGTGAAAATGACTCAGATGAGTGTTATCGCGGGCATTTTTAGGTATACACATTCAGGTACGAAACATTAAAAAAGGAATAAGGACGTGCATGAAACCTTTATTTTTATTATTCAGTCATAAAATGGCAGGGTCTCCACTGAAAGTCTCATAGAGGCACCTTATCGACGCCAAGACTGCAGTCCAGTTCAGTGCTTTGCGCGTAGAGGCGATGAGAGAGTTGATGCGCATGTCTTGGTCGCCTCTAACGCTACCACGCCTTTAGGCCTCAGACGTACAAAATTCCTTCAACCAGGCGGCTACCTTAATCCTGTGGCATCAAAGATCAAATTTACTTCAAGGTAAACAAGTTTGTATACAATAACAGGGTGCAAACCGCTATTTTTTTACATGATAACGGTGAGTACGACGTACCATGCCTTCATTTTATCCAAGATCTTGATTTAATTAATTCGTGTTCCAAATTTTGTTTCTCTAATGCAAGTGCTTTTCATAATATCTCACATAATATTCTTCTCGTACTCCGCCTTTAAGGGCTTCTACAGCCCTTATTATTTGAGATGGACCATGGATATTTAAAATTTCTTCTTTTCATGTCAGCAATCCCCTGCCACAGTTTGGTCACATGTTTCGGATACNACCATGGATATTTAAAATTT
Source organism: Clitarchus hookeri (assembly GCA_002778355.1). Taxonomy (NCBI): domain Eukaryota; kingdom Metazoa; phylum Arthropoda; class Insecta; order Phasmatodea; family Phasmatidae; genus Clitarchus; species Clitarchus hookeri. The sequence goes on along the minus strand of NQII01000962.1, from coordinate 71,612 downwards.
CTTCTTTTCATGTCAGCAATCCCCTGCCACAGTTTGGTCACATGTTTCGGATACACTTTACATATATGTGTGTGTGTATATATATACATATATATACACACACACATATACAGCCTTTTAACACTCTTAATGCGGTCGCCTACATCCGAAGAAGAGGAAGGGATGGCACTTTCAATATATCGCGTTTGATGAAAATGTTATGTTGGAGCGCTGCAACATTGTTACAAATTGCTTTTTTCTGACTGCCGTATCTTATAAATACTACCCTGTCACGAATTAATCTACTATATGCGTATGTATTGAACTTTGCTGCACACTTCCTATCATCTCTTACAGTCCCGTAAATACACGTAACACGAGGAGAACATTGCACACCAGTTCAGGGCCTTGCGCGTAGCGTCGATGGCACACTTGATGCGCGTGGTAGTGTCGTCCTCGTCGCCCCATTGCTTCTGAGCCTTAAGACACGATAACAGCTCCAGGTANGTGGGATCGGGGGAGGGGGACTGGTCCCCTTCCCTTCCGCGCCCACCCCTCCACACCCCACACACCCTTCGCTCTTACCCCGGCGGGCCGCCTATTGTTGTCGGGCCTGGCCATTGTTGGCTCGGCCGGAAGCGCTGCTGCGCTGCCTTGGCAGGAGGTGCTGGGGGAGGGGGGAAGTCTCTCCAGCTCCATCCCGCGCTCATTGCCTTCGCCCTGCGAGCTCGGCGGCTCGCGTCACCATAACACTTTTCCGGCTNCCGCGCTCATTGCCTTCGCCCTGCGAGCTCGGCGGCTCGCGTCACCATAACACTTTTCCGGCTTCTGCCGAGAGTCCGCAGTTTGCGTCCTTCACAACTGCCCCGTTCACATGTCTTCTCACAAGCGGAGAAGGAACGTGAGATACAAGCAGTTCGCTGTCGACGCTAATTAGTCCATATTAAGGCTGGTAGAAAGTCTAATAACTCTTTTCTACAATTTGAGGATATTTTAAATTTTGTGATAAAACATGATAAAAAATATCCAATCATTTGAAAAATAACAGCCATAAAGTTTTTCAGCGTAAATATGAGAAAATAAAATTCTCAATTCGTACAATTTAATATAAAAGTTATTTTAACACAATGTTTCGTTTGCATTATTGAAGTTTTTATTGAAATCACTCGAGTAGCATGATCCAGTTCGTTTGTAATCCGACAGTTGTTTCACCTGCGAGAAAAGTTTTATTTACTGGCTATGTTAATTTCAGATTTAAAAAAAATGTATTAATATAGTTTTTACAAGCGAACAGAAAAACCAATTTTCAAGAAAAATTATTTATGATGATATGACAACATGGCAAATTATTTTGTGCTTCGGCAGCTTTACTTCATAATGCGCCACCAAACGCAACTAAACGTCGGTGTGGCACATTTAATAATTGTAATTTGTTTGCTGCCTGTTTGTTCTTGGCGATAATTATTCAACGTACTACGCAGTGTTACAGCCCGCATATTTTTACCTCCGGGCGTAGTACGTGTTGCCTACACACCAGGCTATAATATTTCTACAAATGAAACCTTTGTGTTCGTTTTACACGAAAACGGTGGGTCATAGGGAGTTGCAACGAGAGAGCATTTTTTGGGCTAATTACGACGTACTGGTTAAGATGGCCGGCTGGGTAGGCCACCGAACGGTGTGCACAGCTCCAGCATAAAATATTTTATTAAAAAACCGTCCAACGTGTCTGAGTGAGGTCTGCTTACGAATAGCATTTAAGGAACGTTACGAATATGTATACGTTTTTCAGTTCTCCATTTCTCTCTGAAGCATGTTTATATGATAGTGAAAATGACTCAGATGAGCATTTTTAGGTATACACATTCAGGTACGAAACATTCAAAAAGGAATAAGGACGTGCATGAAACCTTTATTTTTATTATTCAGTCATAAAATGGCAGGGTCTCTACTGAAAGTCTCATAGAGGCACGTTATCGACGGCAAGACTGCATTCCAGTTCAGTGCTTTGCGCGTAGAGGCGATGAGAGAGTTGATGCGCATGTCTCGGTCACCTCTAGCGCTACCACGCCTTTAGGCCTCAGACGTACAAAATTCCTTCAACCAGGCGGCCACCTTAATGCGGTGGCATCAAAGATCAAATTTACCTCAAGTTAAACAAGTTTGTATACAATAACAGGGTGCAAACCGCCATTTTTTTACATGATACGGGTGAGTACGACGTACCATACCTTCATTTTATCCAAGATCTTGATTTAATTAATTCGTGTTCCAAATTTTGTTTCTCTAATGCAAGTGCTTTTCATAATATCTCACATAATATGCTTCTCGTACTTCGCCTTTAAGGGCTTCTACAGCCCTTATTATTTGAGATAGACCATGGATATTTAAAATTTCTTCTTTTCATGTCAGCAATCCCCTGCCACAGTTTGGTCACATGTTTCGGATACACGTTACATGTGTGTGTATGTGTATGTGTATGTGTATGTATATATATATATATATATATTTATATATATACACACACACACATATATACAGCCTTTTGAACACTCTTAATGTGGTCGCCTACATCCGAAGAAGAGCAAGGGATGACACTTTCAATATTTCGCGCTTGATAGAAATGTTATGTTGGAGCCCTGCAACATTGTTAAAAATTGCTTTTTCTGACTGCCGTATCATAGAAACACTACCCGGTCACGAATTGATCTAAGATATGCGCCTGTATTGAACTTTGCTGCACACTTCCTATCATCTCTTTAAGTCCCATAAATTCACGTAACACGGGGAGAACATTGCACACCAGTTCAGGGCCTTGCGCGTAGCACCGATGGCACTCTTGATGCGCGTGGTAGTGTCGTCCTCGTCGCCCCATTGCTTCTGAGCCTTAAGACACGATAACAGCTCCAGGTAGGTGACCGCCTTAAAGGGACCCTTCCCCTGCCGTGTTGTATTATTGGATTTGCTGGCTTGTTTATATTTTAAATATTCATAAAATACTCCTATACTTATCTACTGTAGCTATTGACCTTACATAGTAGTACAGGCATAACACTGAACTAAGATCTCATAATTACGTCACAATATTAATTCTGCCGAAATTTGAGAAAATCAATATTGGAACTTTGAAAATTTGTCATGTCCTTTCCTGATCCCAGACCTCGAAAGCATACTTCATTCAGAATGCAGCCAGTCGGCACTGCAGTTAACATAGACACCACGATCCTCACATTACCAAACGAACTCCCAATTCAAGAGATTAAAATCCAATAAAGCCCAAGCGAAATCCAGTCACACAAATAAACTGTAACATCTACCCAAACATAAGCAAAAATGCATTCCAGAATGCTGCGAAAATAACCCCTATATTTGCACTCACGCTACATAAAAGCTGTCGGGGCTGTCTAGGAAATAAAGAACAGAGTGTATATGAAAGTATGTTACAAACTTTGTGAGGTGATTCTTTGCCGGAAATGAGATACAGTTATATAATACACTGGCGCAAATCGTAAGGGAGAAATTCGCCCTTGAAAATAGAAATTAAATATCGTATTTCGGCAAAATATCCTTAACTATATAGAAATAAATTACTATTTTCTGGATACTGTTTTATGCTAACTAGATCTGTCATCTGTGAATAAATCTTTTTGAATACATTCCGTCTTCATTAAAGTAATGGGGGTGGTCACCCTCTTTTTAGCCTAATTTTTCTTTCTATACGATTCTTTAGACATTTTATACCATAATTTGTATCAAGAGGGCCCAATGAACAAGTAAGGTCATCTTGTCGCAACACCCTCAAGCGAACCGTTTTCGTGTAAAATTGAACATAAACTTTGTTGCCTGAGGGGTAGGCACACACAACACAGGAAGCGTGACTGAACGATACGCTAGTTAGCAACAAACGAATAGTGCACAATGTAATGTAAACGTACAAAGCGTCATGTGCTGCGTGTGAGTCTGTGTGAATTATGAACAGGCAACGAGTGATGCCTGGTGTATTCGAANGTACAAAGCGTCATGTGCTGCGTGTGAGTCTGTGTGAATTATGAACAGGCAACGAGTGATGCCTGGTGTATTCGAACGAATGTGTCTGTAAATGTCGATGCAATGTTCGAAAGTTCTACCATGAGTATGCACTTCACTTTCTGTCAAGAAAATGCACCACACCAAACAATGTGAAAAATTATCATGCCTTTATGAAAAAGAGTATTTAAATTTAAGTGAGATTAATCAACAAACGTTCGGATCCTATTGTTGAACAACGATCTTAGTATGCCATCAGTGAGGTGTGTCAATTTCGTGTACTATGTGAACAACGTAGGGTGTTGGGGTATGCACCCACGGAAGCGGCACGGCAATAAGCGTGTAGGTAAATGGAGAAGTAAATAAGCGTTCTGACATTTGTATGACATTGGCAGATGGAAACGACAAAATGTCATGCTGGCCCACACTTACCTTCCTTTAGCGAGCAGACGACACTACGTGTTTACAGGGTAGCTGTTCGCTGCCTTGGCGGTAGGCAAACAGTGCGTTAATAAGTAGCTGTCCGAACCCATTGCGATACGACGCTTCAGTTAGAAATGTGCGCGACCTCACACCACCAGCATTAGGTAAATGGGCCGCAATCAGACCGGAATGTCAGTGATCCTGTGAGCATGGATAGGTAAACATCTGCAGAGCCTACCAGCATGCTCTTTATTTATGGCGAAGCTTACAGCAGTGGCAGGTTAGCTGCACGACTGTACTGCGAACGATATACAAACAGACGGCACCCAGCGCATACCATTTTCGCAAGAATCGTCCAGCGCCTGCAAGATACAGGAAGACTCCTGCCAAACTTCCAGAACTGTGGTGTTCAAGCGACAAAGCGTATAACACGCTTTGTAGAAGACGTCCTTACACGAGTCGAGGATCAACCGTCGACGAGTACCCGTGTCATTACACATGCTTTGGGTTCATCGCACGTGTGGAATGTCTTGCATGAGCAGAATTTTCACCATTATCGCGCATGTCGACAGCAAGTATTAACGCCACGTGACTTTCCACCCAGACATACTTTCTGTGCATGGTTTCTGCTGAAGGCAGCTCGTGACTAAGAGTTTCCGAGGTATGTTCTGTTTACAGATGAAGCCTGTTTCACACGTAATGGTGTGTACAATAGCCACAATAGCCATGTGCGGGCAGATGAAAATCCAAATGCTTCGGTCGTGAAATTCAACCCAGAGAGGTTTTCGGTGGACATGTGGGCTGGCATAGTCCATGATGACTTAGTAGGACTATGCATGTTACCAGCACGTCTTGATGACCATGTGTACCAGCGCTTCTTACAGTACACACTGCCCGCGTTGCTGGAGTATGTACCACTAATGATACGTGACCGCGTGTGGATACAGCACGATAGGGCACCACCCCACAATGCTCGTGATGCACGTGATAACCTCTATCAAGTTTTTCCAGGGATATGTATAGGCAGGAGAGGCCGTGTCGCTTGGCCTGCTCGCTCCCCAGATCTGTCACACCTAGACTTCTACCTGTGGGGTCACATGAAGGACCTTGTCTACGAGACACTAGTGGACACGGCGTAAGAACTCGTGACACGCATCGTAGNGGAGAGGCCGTGTCGCTTGGCCTGCTCGCTCCCCAGATCTGTCACACCTAGACTTCTACCTGTGGGGTCACATGAAGAACCTTGTCTACGAGACACTAGTGGACACGGCGTAAGAACTCGTGACACGCATCGTAGCAGCCGGAGAAATGATCCGAAGGAATGCCAATGCGCTCCAGAGTGTGCGGCAGTTTTTGTTGCGGCGTTGCAATGGCTGCATTAATTATGGTGGCCGGACATCAGAGCACCTGTTGTGATATTATTGTAAGCATGTATCATTTGGAATTACCGCTTTGTGAAATTACAGTACAGTGTTCGCTATCCGTTTGTCACACGCGTATCATTCCGTTACTTCTTCAGCGTATTTGTGTTGCCTACCTCTCAGGCTACCACATTTCTATTCACTTTTCTCTAAAACGGTTCGCCTGAGGGTGTTGCGACAAGACGAGCTTTTTTTGTTCATTGGGCCCTTCTGATACAAATTATGGCACAAAATGTTTAAATAATCGTATGGAAGGAAATATTATGCCAAAAAGGGGGTGGCCACCACTTTAATGAAGGTGGAAGGTATTTGAAACGATTTCTTCACAGATTGCAGATCTCGTTAGTATAAAACAATATCCACAGAATTGTAATTTATTTCTAAGTAGTTTACGATATTTTGCCAAAATACGATATTTAATTGATATTTTAAAGGGCACAGTTCTCACTTACAATTTACGCCAGGCTATAAGTCGCATTATATAAATGTACCTCATTTTCGACAAGGAATCGCCTCACAAAGTTTGTAACATACTTTCATATACATCCTATATATATACCTATGATATATAGTATAAATTATATGTTTTATACATACATATCTCTGACTTAGTGCCGTAGTAATTTTCTTTTCCAAAAAGGACTCCCTTTTATAGCGCCTGTCTACTTTCTCTGTATGCCGAAGATGGTTGAAATGGTTGACTATAGTGCAAGTTTCCTAAAGGTGATGCTGATTTTGCCACCAAAAATGCCTTTTAGAGGATTGTTATGCAGCTTTGAAAAATGTCTTGTAGCTTCCTTATCTTAGTGAGTCTGGTCATCGACACGAATTTTTCAAACCAGCAACGCACTGTCCGTTGTGAAGTTGCGTCTAAGCTTCATGCGCTCACCACATTACAATTTAATTTTGTCGTCGTGCGTCATACTGCAAATTAATGACTTGTAAACCACGCTGTTCCAGGGACCACAGTAGCTGAGCGGTTAGCCTGCTCGCCTCCCAACAAGACGAACCGGATTCAATCCCCGGCCGAGTTACTTCGAATTTTCGCATTTAGGAATCGTGTCGGACGATGCCGCTGGTCGGCGTATTTTTCTCGGGGATCTCCCGTTTCCCCGTCCCTTCATTCCGGCGCTGCTCCATTCTCACCTCGCTTCACCCTCATCAGCTCTCAAGATCATGACGTTAAGAGTCGCCCAAATATCTTCACTCACTAACTCACGCTGTTCCATCATGTTACACAGAGCACTAGCACGTTATATGAGATCTGCAAGCACACTGCAAATGGCGAGAATGCTGCTATGTTATTGTCCTCTTAAGAGTCATGGAAAAGTTTTGCTCCAAGCGGATACCCGAAACATAAAATCTTTTCTGATATTTATATTAAAAAACCCTTACGTTCAAAACAGTTCATACAATGTATAGTTTTCTAGTGAAAACTTATTGACTGGTTTTTGACTAATTTCGTATATAAGTCACAACACAAATACATATGCATAAATATCGTTTTAAAATGCATTATAATTTATTACGCAGAACTTTATAATAAAGTATTTACAAATATGAAACTTTATATGTTTAAACGTGTATCATCTTAAATTTCCAGTTAGAATTTTTGATCAAACTTTATTAATCCTTCGGGTTGTATAAGTTTCAATATTATACGGTTGTCATAATATCATATTTTTATTTTAAGACATTTATTTTTACATATTTACTGATTTTGTGGTAACCTATGCCCCTAATTACTCGCAAAAAGCTGCCAAATTTTAAATCGAAAACGATAGACTGTTACAACTACTCCTGTATATGATTAGTTACCAGCATTCAAATATCTTGTCAATAAATCAAAACCCATCAAAATATATTAAGTAGCTAAAACTCTGTCCAAGATTTTATATTTCGGGGACCAGCGAACTGTGAGGTTTTCCAATAGCTCGTAAACGGGTTCTGTTCGCTGTTTCGTAACCCCGCACAACAGGTGGCAGGGAGAGTTAAGTGAGGATGGAGTGCGTTTCAACCATTTATTGCACTCCGCGATAGTGGCCTCGTTGCGAACCACCCGAATTAGAATACTGACAGAGAAGTAAACAAATATGATTAGCTCCTGTGCGACGAGAATAATTATGTCCCAAAAGTGTTTGTTATTTTGTCAAAAATATTATAGGAAATACTTTATATGTATACATATATAGGCACTTAATGTCATGTTAAACTAAACACAATTCGCTAAATTATGTTAATTCTGGTTTACAAAGGAATTAAAAAAAAATGTAAGACTTACGCTACTAGCAAAGTTTTGCGCTGTCGTTTTGATAGGACTTAGCGGCGTGTTTTTGACGAAATATCTGGACAACAGTATTCCACCAAACCATTCATATTAGACTTCGAGGGACAGCGCGTAGTGCCTCGAAGTAGTTGCAAATGTACACGTCGTGTTCTTAAGACTGTGAGTTTTCGCAGTAGCAGAACTGGTGACGAATCTTTATAACACTATTAAGCTTTTCTGCTAGGCATTATTCGCGTGGGAATACTTCTGTGTTGCATTTCTGTAGCCACACTTCACCTTCAACCCTTAACCAGAGACGTGGGGTCTCAGTGATACCAGTGAAACTTTACCTCACTGCCATCTATCTTTTGTTCATGGAACTTTCCCAAGCTGCCACCTACATATCATTTGGAAATCACGTGATTTCCTTCTGCAGTGCCAGATTTGTTTATGCAGTCTACCGATAGATGCTAGGATGCGAAGATAATTTGGAGTCATTGTGGCACCACATCACCGCGTATGTTACAATTGTACTTAGTAAAAGAAAAAAATTGCCGAGAAACAGAAACTTGTGCGTCTGGGCGATCCAGATTTTGATGAAACTATTTCTAACTGTTTAAAGGAAATGGACAGTGACTTAAGCGATGTAAGAAGAGCATCAGACAAGTATTTTACAAGTAGTGATAACAATTCAAATTCGGAAATCAGCTGTGACGAAACTGAAAATATGCATCTAAACAATTGCGAGGAATGTGGATCTCGAGATTGTCAAGAAAAGAAAAGTGAAAATTTTGAGCGCCACAATGAATGCAGTGATGAGATCAGTGAACATTCAAAAGAAAAATCATACTAACTTATATGGTAAAAATAGATGTAAGTAGTTTTTTGAGCCTGCAATAAAAAATGCTCGAACTCCTAAGCACAATATAACTTCACATTTTCCGGGGCTGAAAGGGTTAGTAAATAATTTACATGTTACTGCAACACCACTAGAAGTGTGGAAATGTATTTTTAGACATGACATGACCTTTAAGGTTGTTTCACACATACAACAAACTCACGGCTTTGAGAGAAAAATATTCAAGGGAAAATAAACCTGAACTGGCTGACTTGCATTGCTTACAGTTTGATACACATTTAGGTGTTTTGTACTTTTAGTAAGTGTCAGATTAAATCAGCAACAGACGGTACTGGTCGGGATATATTTAGATGTATTATGTCTGTGAAGAGGCTTTTAATTCTTCTTGCGTGTTTGCGATATGACAATTATAAGGACTAGAATAACGAAAAGAAAATTATCCTTCTGCAGCTATACCATGGATCTTCCACGAACTAGTGAAAAACTGTAAGTTATCTTATTCGCTTGGTGAATTGGCATGCATATATGAAATGCTAGTCGTTTTCAGAGGAGGTTGAGGATTCCGCATCTACATGACGAAGAAACCATCAAGATACATAATAAAAGAAATGATCTTGACTAACGCCCGAAAGAGCCGTTTTCACAATGCTTTAATTAACACTGTGAATTATTGTAACATCAAGTTATTTCCTCAAGAAGACAGAACATTTATAAAACCTACGCGAGCTGTTTCACAATTAGCACAGCCAATTGTAAATTCTAATCGGAATATAACTGCAGATAACTGGTTTTTCTTCAGTTGAAGTTGCCGAGGAACTACGCAACCGAGGCATTGCTTATGTTGGGGAAACATTGAAGAAAAACAAAAAAGAAATACTAGCTGCATTCATACCAACCAGAAATATCTATGGTTTCACAAATCACATCATACTTCTCTCTCATGTTCCAAAGAGAGGAAGAACAGTGCTTCCGATTTCAACAATGCACCATACTGAATCAACTGTTTTACAGACAGAAAACCTGAGATTATTGCATTTTACAATGACACTAAATCAGGCGTTGATAATCTTGACAAACAGTGTGCAAATTATTCAACAAACCGACTAACAAATAGATGGCCACTAGCTCTATTTTATGTTATCTTGAATATTGTTGAAGTGAATACTTTTGCATTGCATGGCTGCTATGCAAATAATTATGAAATACCAAGGTCCAAATTTCTGAAGGATCTTGCAACAGAACGAGTTAATTAGCACATGAACAGAAGAATGATGAAAGATAGGCTGCCCAGAGAACTGCGTTTGTCCTTAGTAGAATTTTGAAGAAAGAAATTGAATCAACATCTTCTGAAAAAAAGTACTGGAAAAAGAAAATGTGGCTGTGTCCTCGTGGTCGTGACAAACTTAAAAATAAAAAAATTTGTTGTATGTGTGAGAAAGCAAAATGTGAAGATTGTAGAGCAAATATTTGCAAATACTGCACTCAAAGTAAATTTTTGTTTGCAAATATTGAATTTTTTATTTTTATGAAAATGTTTTTGTGTGTAGGATGTTGTTTTTGAAATTTTAAATACATGATAGAAGTGTTACATTGCAAATTATGATCTCTTCTTCAGAAAAATAACTTTATTTAATACTAACTGATATTATAATAAGAAATCTTTCCACTTGTAGTTCCAAAACTTACTCGACTTTAGGGAAATACTTATGCAGAAAAAAATATGTATCACGCACGTTTCAAATGTTCGGATTATTTTTTGTGTTTTATGTTTTGAATATTCTATTTTTCTGAGAAACAAGTAACTTAAGTATTGTCGAGGCAATGTAAATATTTGAATAAATTGGAAAAACAGAAATGTTTTTTTTTCTGGAAAATGAGTTTTAGTTTTTATGAAAAAAAAATGTCATTTTGGGTTTTTTTTCTTTGCCATAAATTAATTTCAAGTAGCAAAATATATTTTAGGAAAAAACACCTCCAATTTTATTTTTATATCGAGTACAACAAAGTGGTATTTTTAGATTAATTAATTACAACCTAGATGCAAAAGTGGATAGTAAATTTATGATAGCCAATAAATTATGTACTTTTTCAAAAAAAAATAAAATATAATTATAAACACTACATAAAATAACATTACTTTGACCAAAAAAATTTTTATGTAAAATGTTTATTAAAATTAAACTGGGGTGATGGGGGAACGACAAAATATTTGCACGTCACTGGCTAAGGGTTTTTAACAACCGAGACCACAGAAAGGACGTGGCGATTAGCATCCATAACTTATTAAGAATGTTCGCCAATGCTCTCCTCTCCGTCTCTTACCTTCTTGAAGGTGGTCTCAATAGCTCTACATCAACATGCGTCATCGTTTCAAAAAATAAAGTCACGTTCGACATCCGACCACCGTTTCTTTTAAAGTAAAATCCATGCACAAGTAGTTGAACATTGCAATTCTCACACACAAGAGAAAAATGCATCGTTCATTTGGAAATACCGAAATTTAAGCGTGAGTTCCAAACAAATATGTAAATGTCACTATGCATTTAATCTGTTCCTATTCAAGTCAGTAACCGGCCATCTCACAGTGACTATTTAACAGGAGGAGGACATCGAAATTTAATAACCAATGTTTAATAAATAAAGTAAAATTATGTTTTCCTGTTTGTACGTAGACGTTATGCATATAAATGTCCGTGAATCATTACATTTGTAACTACTCAGAAAGACAAAAATTTTGACAGATGTGTTTTAAAGAATATTATGCCACACTTTTCATGTTTTCAAGATGTTTTTTTTTTGGGGGGTTTCATAGTAAAACACAAAACATAAATTTATTGAATATTTTCTTGGTTGATAATATACACGTACCATGAAGATTTTGAATAATATAGTATTCTCACGCAAATTACATATGTTGGATTTGTTGGATACCCGAGCTAGTTCAAAATTAATAGAAAGTTGTAAAATAATCAGTAATCAAGTTAAGCGTTATTTCCTCCCCCATTTTTAAATGTACTGCTGCATTTGTAGACAATAAATTATTATTTATTTTTTAGTTTACAAATGTTTAGTAATTCTTGTTATGCATCCCACACAGTTTTTCAAGAATGCACACAATTCTTTTTGTATTCTCTTCTTCAGATTACTTCCGAATTCTTATCAATTTTTCCATGGGATGAATTAATTATTTCATTAAAAAACTCACGGCAACTTCAGTAGCATAACGGTACCAGTAATTAGCCAGGAATAAAAACATGAAGCAACACAAAAGGAAATTCTCCATGGGTGGTTTCTTTCCGGGCAGCGATTTTTTTTCTTTCGTAGTTAAGTTTAAGGTAGTAAATTGGAGAAGCGGGGGATGAAGGGAGAGACAATTTCTTGGTTGCGCGCCTAGCGGCATTTAAAGTGTTGAGGGAACAGGCGGGTATTTATTTTCGGTGAACCTAACTAGCGCGACCACACCCTTCTCCCCCGGAGCTACCTTGATCTGCTAATTACTAGCGCTCCGAGCGCTGATAATTGCCTCATCTCATTAGCGCATTTGGAAATTAGAGAACATTTCTTTTCCACCCTCTAAAGGGTCTTTTCTTACTTTTTTTTTTGTCTCTCACCACCACCCCCTTCTCACTCTCTCTCTCTCTTTCTCCGCAGGCCCTGAAAGCCAGAAACCCCCGTG
>NQII01000962.1:47326-58871 GCA_002778355.1 Clitarchus hookeri | reverse complement strand
CCGTAATTAACACACGCCGCATGCGCGCGCGCGCACACACAATCACGCACATGCAGGGTGTCTGCAGAACACATTGTTCCGATTCGTGTTTCTTTATGGACAAAGGTATAGAGACGGGCATATGTCACACACTTCGGAGTGAAGAAGACTGATATAGTATATTCGTGGTTTCTTCACGCTTTTTTAATCAAATCTTTGAAAAATCACTTTATGTATGACGTGTCTGGTTAATTCCTAAATATGTTATGTATCACAAGTGCTTTACAATTACTTGTGTTAACATAAGAATAACTAATTTTTGTTTAATTTGAACATTTACTCATGTTTTATATATAAATTACATTAGATTTACAGGTGCACTAATAAAAACAGAGATAAAATGGCAGTGTTTGTAAAGAAAATAGCAGGGTTTGGTAATGCTAGTAATAAATAGTTCTCATGCAAAACATAATTGCACTGAGTGCGTACGAATGCGGTGCGTTGTCCATTTAGCGTAATTCTCTATTCAATGTTAGGCTTTGTTTGCATGAGGAGGAGGAATATCCCATGAGTGGAACTTTAGCAGGGCTTCAGAATAGTTGGGAGTAACCGTGAATGGACTATAGATTGTGTACATCAGCGTTTCCAGGTTACTATAATCTTCAGTCCTTGTTCCCGAACGCGTTGAAGTAATTCTCGGAACCGATGTTGCTTAGACTTTCTAAGTGGAGGTAGTGTTGGATTTTAATACAAAATGTAGGGCATGCAACAACGTTGGTAAGAAACAAGTCTCTAGTTAAACTCTTTATTTCAAATTACATAACGACTGGCCAGAAATACCGAAATATATGAGAATACGGTATAGGGTTCAGCAAATTCGAGTTTGTAGAATAATTAATTTAACCAATTTATAATTAAAATTTGTATATACGTTTATTTTATTCTTAGTTACAGAGAGTTTGTCTATTTAAAGCCACTACCGGTGCATCCGGCTACCTTGTTTAGCGATTAGAGGATGAAAAGTAACTTTTGTTTCCATATTTTAATCAGCGATAATGTTATAAACTGTATTTGCAGTTGTTAGCTAGACTGTTCTCTTAATAGAGCACACAATGAGTTATTTGCCTGTAAAACATTCATTTTCAGGCCATACACTTAGTCGAAGATAACCCATGAAAGTTAATATGCATTATCGACTGGTATGAATATTAACACCTTCGAACTGACACTCAAAATACCTTTTAAGTGTATAATTTTGCAGTTAAAAGCGAAAATAATAGCAAGCTTACAAACATCTGAATTGAATCAACACATTCTTCTTGGAAATCACGTACTTTTTTCACGAGTTTTCAAAGGGTTTCGCTGTTGCTGGAGATATCTTATTTAATCCTCTTCCCAGTATTTTAAGTAATAGCGGCAAATGTAGGAACACTTAGACCTACGGTTTGCACATAAATTCTAAGTCACAACTGAAGAATGTCTAGGAACTGAGGACTGTAGAGAAGCAGTAATATAAAACGGAACTTAAACAATTATGAGGGGAAAAATGCGGCACCGACCATCGATGAGCTATGAGCAAGTTTGGGTAATGGAAACTAAAATACTACGCTAAGGCTCACACGAATACATCGAATACATATTGAGTACGCATGTACTGGATACACACTGAAGCGACTGACATTCTTATCAACATGGAACGATGCCATCTGGAAGATGTAGAAAACAGCTGCTGCAAGAACTTAGCATGGACTGGTAGTTTTATTTCTTTATTTGTTCAAGGAAGGAATTTCTTCTCACCCCCTTATATTTCTTTCTGTGTGTGTTCGCGGGAGAGAGTTAGAAAGAAGTGGGGCGAGAAGAGAGACTCGCTAGGTGTACCATCCCTTTTCCTTTCCTTTACCACGAAAAATATCTTGAACGAAGAAACAGATGTAAAATAAACTTGGAAAACATCCATTACACTACAAAAAGGCATATGTCAAAACTTTAACTTCAACAAGACTGGTAAATTGGAGTTTATTATGTTATATGTTTTTTTTTTTCGGTATATGTTGAGGTATAAAATACGACTAAAAAACAAGAGCCCAAAACATTTATTTAAATAATAATTTAAAGGAAAATAAGTTTCTTATCGAAATAATTTTAATGGTTTGAATATTACTTAATTTTTGTACATTCCGTATAAATAGAACTACGGGTAAAAAATTATTTACAAAGAAAGTCGATAAAAAATATCTCTACATACTAACTTCATTTATCTGCCACACAGATAAATCACTTATATTTTTTTGGCTTTTTTCTATTGCATTTATTAATCGCGGGTGAAGAATATGACTAGGATAAGAATGTTCAGGTCAAAATGTTCGCCTTCAATTCTATCGTGGTCGACTCAAAACGGTTACTCAATCGTATTTTCCGTTCTCTGATGTTGCTAGTGAATATTACCTTAACATCTGCAGAAACAATTCAGAAATACTTAATGTTTTATAGTTCGTAACTGGCCAAAGCCATTATTGTTAATGAAGTTAAAGAGTTATTCTAATTTACAAATTAATTTATTACGCTGAATAACAAAACAAGACTACATTTCATCCTATACATTAGGTCTAATTAGTCATTTTCTATTCCAGATTACTCAGAACAATAAATAATGGTTTTATAACTGCAACAAGGGGCCCCGGTGGTGTTACAGACCACTCGCCTCACACCAAGACGAGCCGTGTTCGATTCCCGGAGGAGTACCCCGATTTTCGTAGGTGGAAAACATAGCGGACGTTGCCGGTGGCCGACAGGTTTTCTCTGCACGCTCGCTATTACGCGCCGACGAAACCTCTAAACTGTTTCTTCCAACAACCATACAAATTACAAACACACTATCTTACACGAATCAGTGTATCAATAACCATTTCTTCCTTCCAACTGCCCCGCAAACTTTCACAGCATCCAATTGTTCCCTGCAAGAAGAGAAGGTGTTTCTCAGGCATGGCGTACTACTCACATCCTCCTGGTTCGACGACGTGGTTGTTCGCACACTTCGCCGACTTTCCACTCACACGCACTCTGATGTCGCCAGGCCCCATCTGGCTTGATGGCATTTCGTGGTTCGGGCACCGGTCTCTTGAAATGTCTTACCACTCGCAAACTCCGCTGAATTTATCTACACTCTGTAGTCTTCGCTTTACTCCGTTTAACGTGACGAGAAGTGATGGTCTATAGAGCACATTGAAGTTTTCAGGTTTTTTGTAAGCCAACATAGAAAACCCAAGATAGGGCAATGACAAATAACTGATTTTGCAAACTTTGCGAGGAAATAGTTTCCAAACGTGGTGCATTTATGTCGAGCTGTTTCTTCCGATGTAAATTTTTTCATCATACTGTGAACATCAGGACATATTAATACACAGTTGTGTATAAAAGTATATCTCGGCAAAGCTTGTTGCTACAATATTGTAAAAGTATTCCTGATAGCGAAAGTTAACAAGCTGCAATAAAACACGTTCCTCCGATATTCTCCAGTGAATTGCTCCGTATTTTTCACTTCCATAATGAATGAGTAGAAACCTGAAAAATTCGCGTTTCCATTTCGGGACAAGCTAGAATTCAAATCCCCGTACGTTTGTATTGCAAATGCTTTTGGTCCACCCGTTAAATTACACCTCCTGGAAAACTCTGAACCAGTAACAAATACACAGTAAAATGCAGACCGAATCACCGTCTTCCGCTAATACAACAAGCAACAAATGAACAGTGATATCTGCATGATTTTGCATACGAAAATAGGTCATTTCACTCGCGAATTTTTTCAGGTGTCTATGAATGAGGCATCGTGGTGCTTCACAGATAAAGATACGATGCCTTTCTTATTAAGAAGTCATTGCGCAGTTACCAGTCGACAGGAGACACATAATGTGTCAGCAAAATGATAGGTGATCACCTCACTCTCCACTGACAGCGCGGCATCAAGACATGTAAGCTGTTTTTCGAATGTTTTTCATAACTATGCATGACGGGCAGTAAAGAGTTTGCATCAAGACTCATCAGGAATGGATATGAAACGCCACGTTCAGTAGTCAATAGGAATATACCTTGCGGCATCAACAGTTTGAAACGTATGGACATACGCTCTCCGTTTGTTAGTAGGGTTACATACTTTAACTAATAAATATTATAATAAACTCATTAAGCGTAATAATAGTACAACAAACAAATATAACATTATATAATTATAATTAATTTACTCTGAATTTTGCGGTATGGTTTATTTTTTATCATTACATTATATTGTTTATATATATTGAATTTAAAAAAAGTGATTTAGTGTTACCGTGCATTGAAACATTCATTTTACTTTTTATTTTTTTATTGGTATAAGATATCCCTATTATGTCTGAAAATTGAGGGGCTTAGTTAGGTATGCAAATTATTTCGAGTTAATGTTATCGATGACCTGGAAAGATTTCCACGGGATGTTAAAAGCAGTGCGACAAAAATGGTGTAAGAAAATCGGAAGTAGTAATGAGATGGAAATGCGGTTGCACCTGTGGTTGAAAAGGAGTTCCTGGCCTGAGGGCCTCATCTCCGTGTCTGAAAATTGGGTTGTTCAGGGGTTTGTATGCTAATGCCACATCGTGACCCTCAGCGGTCGGTCACCCATCCAGTAACTGACCACGTCCGAGGCAGAACTGCGTTCGTCAACGCAGCGAAGTTCGTCAAGGCAGCGTGACCGTTACAAAGTGGACGCGATACAGCTATTACTCCCTTGAGATCCAGTCGAAAACCACAGTGCTCAGGCCGTGCCCAGCCTGGCCAATTGTCCAGTAATAAAAGCTACGTGAGGCGTAATTTGGCTGCCGTATACATCAGCACAAGGTGTCAGAGACGTGAACGGAAATCTCAGACCTATGTTGTGCTGAATTTTATAATCGTTCAATAATCGATTAAATAACCATGATTATCGGTGATATATATTCATGAACTGAAGTGTCGTTTACCTGAGAACTGAAAAACTGATAACGGTAGAGACGGGCACAGAAAAACGTATCTATGTAATGAGTGATACTTATAAGTTTTTGTGCCACTTTTTTTCCCCAAACTTTAAAATATGTCTTGTTATAAAAAAACCTCTTCTTTAAGAATATTTAAATGCTTTACACTTAGTTTTGTTTTTACAACGCAACAACTTTGGTTATTTTACTGTTTAAGTAATTTGAGATGCATTATTAAAACAAGTTTACTAGAATATATATTTTTTTATTTATAAAATTGGAAGAATTACGCAGACTGAAACAAGAAGTTAAAATGAATGTGTTTACAGGTGCAAGCAAATGTTCAAAAATTTTTCAACGGATGCACGGTCCCTGACGTAACTATTCCAATTTAGTTATAGTTCTTATATCAAATATATTTACGCCATTCCCTGCAGTGCATAAATAAAGCGTTTCGCAACCTTTCAATACTTTGCACATTTTTTCGAGAGAATCTGCAATTTTTTTTTTTTTTTACCGCGTGTTCAAAAAAAAAACTACGGAGAAAATTTTAATCTTCCCTGACTACATTCCTAGCTTTTTAATTTGTGAGGTCTCTGCAACCCCCTGTGCGAAAAAAAGAGTTAAAGCTCGTTAACTCTAGTGACGTCAGACGCGCGGAGGAGCAAGTTACATACGCTGCGGTGACCGTTAAAAACCCCCAGAAATTTTTATTACCAGATAATCTGCCTGGTGGAAGGAGGAGACGACAGCTCGTCAGAGCGCAAGCAGAGCTTTCGCGCCACCCCCGTTCTCAAATCCTCGTGGAAGGTTTGGTGTAGGGGGTGGGGGGAAGAGGCGGGGAGAGTCGAGTCCTCCTCCCCCACTGCAAGGCCTCGAATATTAAACATTTTTGCGGCATGACGCTAAAACACCGCGCGGAAAGCAAACACTCGTATATGTCACGGGATATCAGTCACGGCGGATGAGAAAAAAAAAATGTGCGCGAGGGAGGAAGGGTGGGACGGACCGTCTGCAAGTATCGTCGCCGCAGACGGAAATAGACACGCGCGGGTTCTTGATCGTTGGGTTCACGCAACCGCCCGGAAGTTTATCGGCCTTGGGCAGGATGCACGATCGCCCGTCGCGTCCGTCCGCAAGTCATCCGTCCGTTCGTCTCCCAGCCGAGCGATTTACAACCATTCCTCGTACGTCCGTCATCAGTTCATTGCTGCTAACTTAAACCAACAAAACTGTTAAAAATATTTTTTTTAAGTGAATATCTTTGGCGGTATTGTGTTTGTAAGTACCCAAAATACACGTACACGTTCATAAAAAAAAAATTATTGATGTTAAATAAAATTCAAAATAACATATACAGCATTATTTCATTACTGTTACTATTGCAAACAAGAAACTAGTGTTTGCAAACGTAATTATCAATAAATCTACAAGAAAAATTTCACGTTATTTTATTTTACAGCTACTTAAACAAACATATTTTAAAACAAAAGGCTGCCAAAAAAAAAAATACTGCACTCACTACACATCCTTCTAAATAACTCGAGATGAACGGGCAACAAAACGTGCAAGTTAAGAAGGCTGTTAATTTCATCCGTCTGTCCGTCAAAAGTGACAGCTTGCCAAGGTTTTAACGGACAGATAGAATTAATGGCTACTTCTGATTGGCTGTTGGTCGCGTCAATGAGGGACGGATGACGGACGGACGGACGGACGCGACGGGTTGTTGTAAATCCTGCCTGATATACTAATCGTGATTCGGTTATATAAGCCAGTGAAGGTAGGTATACGCTATTCACGGTAAAGTGAGCACTTTTGAAAACCTATCATTTGGAATAATAGTCAATAAATACATTTTATTTTAGCCTTTGACGTTAACTTCCGAGTGCGGTGGAATGAACACACTGTGATTATTACTTACATAGGAATATTTATTTAGAGAAGGTGGTTATAGGATTTAAAAAAATGACTGAAAGGAAAAAGTAACTACGGCCTCAAAAGTTCTCACTTTACCGTCAACAGCCTATAGGTAGGTCGGTAGACAGGCTTAAGCGTGCCTGCAGCTGTTTTGGCCATTCGATGTACAGAAGCGAGGGGGCGATAAGGGCGACACCAACCCGCATACCTATCGCCCGGGCGCATCTATAGGCATAATTCTGAACTGTTGTGCAGTGTTCCCGTTGTACTGCTGGAACTACGACACTTTAAGCGGTGACCCTATCAGTTAATTATTACAAAGTATGTAGCAAAGTTCAGTACTTATCCTTATACAGTACTAGTTTTGAGTGTTTCCAATCGGTAAATTTCGCAATAAGTCAGTGTGAGAAAACAGTCTTTTATCTATTTTGGAGTGCTCGGAAATAGTTTTCGCAATGTGCGTGGCGTCTTGAAAGTATGTAGTCTTCGTACCTCGTTTCAAGTGTATTTTATTTCGGCAGATCAGCAAACAGGATGTACGTTTGATAGTTTCGTAAAAAAAAAAAAAAAAAAAAAAAAAAAAAANCAGATCAGCAAACAGGATGTACGTTTGATAGTTTCGTAAAAAAAAAAAAAAAAAAAAAAAAAAAAAAACCTATGGCCTGTGGTAAGGAACCGTCTTTGCGTTTTTCTGGAGTGATTTCGGGAGAACGCGGGAGAAAATTAAAATCAAGATGGCCGGAGCGGCATTCGAAACGAGGTCTTCCCGAATACGAGTACGAAGATCTGCCAGTGCGACACTAGTCACTGAATGTCAATCAAGAGGCTGTCACAGACTGGCCAAGTCTAATGAACGGAAAATCAGGGCCACGTTGTGGTATTCACCATCGTGTCTGGAGTTAGCGGGGTGGGTGAGGGTGGGGCTAAGACATAAGATGTCCTTTTATTTTTGCTTGTTTACTCGTACCTGAGATGGAGACTGATAATTTTGTACACAATAAATTATACAAAAAAGATTTTTGACGATATTAACCAAGTTAATTTACTTTTGGAGAATTGTGGGATTTTATCTCTCTCCGAAACGTTATGCGTTTGCGAGGAGACTATTCTGCGCATTACTTTATACGCCCACTTCAAGTTCAGCAACAAAAAAAATATTCAAGACTAGCAAACGAATAGAAGTCGTTTCGCAAACTAAAAATATTTTCAGGCTTCCAAATTAAATGAGTAGCAAACGATCAGTAATCGTTTCGTCAAGCAAAAATAATTCATTCTTTGGTAATAAATGTGTATTGCGCATTCATATCGCTTTGCAAAGTTTAAAACCTAACAGGTTAGCGGGTACACGCCATTTTACAAAACCACGAAGCGACCTTTAAAACTGTGAAACTTAGCAACCGTAACAATCAATACGCTGCAATTGATTTCAAATGGAGCCATTTCCATTGGGGTTTCATTGATTTGGCTTCATTTTCACTATTTCAGGATTAGGGTGTGCCCTTCTGCCATGCTCTGTGAACGACATTCTTCGAAACGTTGTCAACTAAGAGGTACGTGAATTTAACGGATTCATTCGGCAGCAAACTAGACTCCTTAATTCTCAGGCCGCAATTATTTATTCATTGCTGACTGCTGTCGTGGTTAGAGGTTTCTTTGTGCTTCATTGGTCGTTGCTGCACGTGATACGTTCACAAAATTTCTCCTTCTTTATTACTGCCCTGAAGAGTCGCCCAGGGCATGTCCAAACAACTGTGCTCAAATCATGGATGGAATACATGTGTATAAATTCTATAGTTCATTCACGGATACTTTCAAAAATTTCTGAGGCCCTGGTAAAGTTATAGTTTCAAGATACTCCCCCGCCTCATGCAAACAAAGCTTAACCGATTGTAGAAAGTTACACCAGAGGGACTACGCACTCAAGTGTAATAACATTTTGCATAAAAACTATTTCTTACTAGGCATTANAGAAAGTTACACCAGAGGGACTACGCACTCAAGTGTAATAACATTTTGCATAAAAACTATTTCTTACTAGGCATTAACAACCCACATATATTCTCTGTGTTTAAATTCATATTACTTACAAATTAAATATTACAATTTATTAAGAAAATATAATCAAAAGTGCAATTTAACAAAAATAAGGCACTTTTATGTTAACACAAGTATGAAAAGCTTGTGATACACGACACATTTAGGAAACAACCAACACATCATACATGGGTTATTTTTTCAAAGGTTTGATTCAAAAAGTGTGAAGAAACTGCAAATAGATTACANCACCAACACATCATACATGGGTTATTTTTTCAAAGGTTTGATTCAAAAAGTGTGAAGAAACTGCAAATAGATTACAGAAGTCTAACCTGTTACCTAGAGAATATACGAAACTCACGGACCGTTAACTTCAGGACTTTAAAAGCGACAATAAACTTAATCAAGACTAGTGCAAATGAATTACAAATTATTTTGGCCATAAAGACTTTCAGAGGTTCGTTTTATTTTTCAGGGAACCCCACAATTTGCCAACGGGAAAGTAGGAGTGCACCGAGGAGGCACCCCACTACGGTCCTGCACTGGCGACTCACGTCTCGATTAACGGCCGGAATTTTAACTGTGAGTGGTGTTTAATTACCTGGCTTATGGCGTGGAATGGATTGATGTGATCTATCGATGCCTGTGCGCGCATAAACACACTGACTACAAAGGCGTCGGGTGCTTTTTCTATCCGAGAAGCATCCAGATGCCTCCCTTTGTGTACCGGAAGTGAGGAAGGGAGGCTACACTTTGGTGCTCATCTGTGAAGCTTTTCAAAGTGGACCGCGCATCCGAGAGAGCAGAATGCGGTCCAGCGGAGTTCGCAAGTGATACGGCAGTCAGGAGTTTAGTGCCCGTGCCGCGAGTAATGCAGAGTGATCGGCGCACCTGACAACAGCGCGTGTATGAGGGAGGGGGTGGGGCGTCAGTAAACTGATCTAATCTTGCCGCATGAAACCATCTGACAGTGAATGCATCACTACTGTGGGAGAACACGAGATGCTTCTAGTCAAGAACTGGAAGCTAATCCGCATGTGCATAAGTTCGAAGGTTGTAAACGTTCGGCGAGAGAATCGTCAGTTTTGTAATTGATTACTATAGTAGAGTACGTATTTCATTGACTATTTAAACCAATTTACTAATTTATTTTATTGAGTTATGTTACATAGTAACTAAATGCAGCTGTAATTTGTTAGTGCTGCATACAAAATTAGTATATTATATTTCGTTATTTTATTTGATGTNGTAACTAAATGCAGCTGTAATTTGTTAGTGCTGCATACAAAATTAGTATATTATATTTCGTTATTTTATTTGATGTCCAGTACGTTCAATCAACAAAGAACCTAGCTGCACCAAAAATTTGTAAGAATAATTATTTTTAGTATGTTTAATATTCACGTGTGTATCCAGTAACGCTGCCACTTAATGAATTTTACTTATAAAGTATGGCACATACATAGCCGAATTATATGACTTATTGAAAGCGGAGATAGGCCTCACAAGCAACATTTGTATGCATGCTATCTAAGGGAAGGCAACTCTGTTATAAATCCATGGTTTTCCAGGCTCGGGGTTGACCAAAGGGGCAGTCGATCTTCGACGTAAAACCACGACTCAAACTCTCCGCACGAAGAAAAGCCGGACGGCAATTTTCGTAGGCCTGTGGAGACGGAACGGTTCAAACGGGCCCACAACACTGAAAACTGATGATAATGATGACGATGAATACTTCTATCTAAAGGAGGCGTACTGCTGTCNATACTTCTATCTAAAGGAGGCGTACTGCTGTCATCAGAGATTTTTCGTCTGTTACAGAACATTTACTCTTTGTGTACACGAATACTGTCATTCGTGATTTTAATTCCCTTTTTTTCGTCTACAGTGACCTACTGCGCACACTTTCAGAACATTTCTATAGTTATCCTTGCAATTAATTACGCCTCGACGGATTTGCAATTGTGATGGATTTAATTTACTGCCTTTAAGTGCTTCCTAGTGTAATCTTTTGNAATTACGCCTCGACGGATTTGCAATTGTGATGGATTTAATTTACTGCCTTTAAGTGCTTCCTAGTGTAATCTTTTGGTATGCATCATGTGATGTTTAAATCTTAGTTACTATACATGTTGTTGTTGACAGTTTTATTTAATTAGACATACATATTAACGAGTTTCAAGCGAATGTAGACTATGTTTTGACTATTTTTTCTCATTACGTAAGCTGCAAGCAGTATCGTTATTTACTATTTTGCTCACTGTACAGTCGGTCTATATAACTTACTTTATCGCGACTACCAGAAATGGTGTTACCGTGCAAAAGTGCGATGAAATAATTTCTGCCATTAGCAGTCACTGCCTGGGGACGAAAGATGAAATGTTAATTTGCTGAAGTAGGCCTTAGTCAGTTTTCGAAAGGAAAATTCACCCGCAGCGAAAGCACGATGGCTGTAATGAGACCGTCATTATGCGACGTTTTGATACTCGCGAAATACTCCCCCTGAGTCTTTCTGGGAGAGTTGGGAGAGTTGGGAGGGACGAACGGACATATCTCGCGGGCGACTTTACCAGGGCAGCCAACCCCCATTCTATAGCGACTCCCATTTCCCTCTCCGCGCGGGTAGG
>NQII01000962.1:23949-35338 GCA_002778355.1 Clitarchus hookeri | reverse complement strand
CCTGCCATCCGAGGGGCAGCTGCTGCAACATTGCGACGCTCCTAGCCCCCGCAAACGGAAGACTTACCTGGGGACCAGCGTTGCCAAACATACAGTCACATCGACGTTACTTTATAGGTAATATTAAGGGGAACCTTCCCCTGCACCATATTGGCTTACTATTTTTTCAGCTTGTTTATATTTAAAAAAAAAAAGAACATTCCGACAACATCCCTATGTACGACGTGTTTGGTTACTTCTTGTATATGCCATATGTTACATGCGTGTCATCCTTCTTATTACATGAAACAGTCTTCTTTGTCTTTGGTTAAACACACTTTCACTTAAAGTTTATCTGTAAGTTATAATATTTCGCTACATGGTTTCAAATAAATTTTAGTGATGCTCTTCAAAGCTTAGATGATAAGTAGGCGTTGACGTCTCATTGANCGCTACATGGTTTCAAATAAATTTTAGTGATGCTCTTCAAAGCTTAGATGATAAGTAGGCGTTGACGTCTCATTGAAATCAATAACATTAGAAATGAAACCAGGAAAACGTGAAACAGCACCAAGACAATTAAAATACACGAGTGACTTACCCGCGATTATAATTCAGAGAAACTCGTAAAATTAAGCTACCGAGCAATCAACTGCATCACGGAAGTAGGATTCGGATCATTAACTTCGGATGTAATCGGTTAAAGGTTTTGAATNCCCGAGCAATCAACTGCATCACGGAAGTAGGATTCGGATCATTAACTTCGGATGTAATCGGTTAAAGGTTTTGAATGATAGGGTTCACTAGTTTGAAATATTTACACGGCCATCATTTTGAAAATAAGTGTCTGAGCCACTAAAAACACATAAGTTTACATGGCCTGCCATAAAGCTACTTGTGTCAAACGTTTGGTGGAAATGGGTTGACTGGTCTCCGAGATATGGCATAAAAACATAATTTTTTTTTAACGCGGCTTTCTTACAAGGTTGCATAAAAAGAGGCTGCTTACACGATGTTTCTAATAGATACTGTCAGCATAAAAATTTTGATTGAATTTGTTAAATTGTTAATACGCCAAACATATCAAAATATTTATATGGCCACCATTTTGAAAATCATTATTTCACCATATTTATATAATGTAACTTTACATAGCCTTCTGTAGATGTGCAAAATTTGATGGAAATTTGTTGAATTGTTCCGGAAATATGGCAAAATATTCAATTTACTCACCTGGCACGATTTTGCAAAAAAATCCTGTAAAAGAGGATTTCTGTATGCATAAATAATGCTTCTAACTAATACTGTTATAGAACAAAATTTGTTGAAACCTTTCATAGACCTAGATATTTCATACACTGGAGAGCCAAAAAACTGGTATAGGCGTGCGTATACAAATAACACATGTACGGAACCAATCAGAGTAACGCGATGCGGTCGGCAGCTAGATCGGTTACTGCTGCTACAATGGCAGGTTATNAACCAATCAGAGTAACGCGATGCGGTCGGCAGCTAGATCGGTTACTGCTGCTACAATGGCAGGTTATCAAGATTTCGGTGAGTTTGAACGTGATGTTATAGTCAGCGCACGAGAGATGGGACATAGCATTTACGAGGTAGCGATAAAATTTGGATGTTCGCGTACGACCATTTCACGAGTGTACCGTGACGTGAATATCGGGAATCCGGTAAAACATCAAATATTCGACATCGCTGCGGTCAGAAAAGATCGTAAACGAACAGGACAAACGAAGACTTACGAGAATCATTAAACGTGACAGACGTGTAACCCTTTCTCAAATTGGCGCAGATTTCAATGCTGGGGCATCAACAAGTTCCAGCGTGCGAACTAGTCAACGGACCATCATTGATATGGGCTTTCGGAGCCGAAGGCTCACTCATGTACCGTTGTTGACTGCACGACACAAAGCTTTATGCCTCACCTGGGCCCGCCAACACCGCCATTGGACTGTTGATGACTGGAACCACGTTGCCTGGTCTGGCGAGTCTCGTTTCCAATTGTATCGGGCGGATGGTCGTGTACGGGTATGGAGGCATCCTCTTGAATCCATGGACCAGATATGTCGACAGGAAACTGTTCAAGCTGGTGGAGGCTCTATCATGGTATGGGGCGTGTGCAATTGGCGTGCAATGGGACCCCTGATACGTCTAGATACGACTCTGACAGATGACAGATACGTAAGCATCCTGTCCGATCACCTGCACCCATTCGTTTTCATTGTGCATTCCGACGGACGTGGACAATTCCAGCAGGACAATGCGACACCCCACACGTCGAGAGTTGCTACCGAGTGGCTCCAGGAACACTCTTCTGACTTTAGACACTTCCATTGGCCACCTAAATCACCAGACATGAACATTATTGAGCATATCTGAAGAGATCTCCACCGCCTCGCACTCCTATGAATTTGTGGACTGCCCTGCAGGATTCATGGTGTAAAATGCCTCCTGCATGCCTTCAGACATTAGTCGAGTCCATGCCACTTCGTCTTACGGCACTTCTGCGTGCTCGCGGGGGCCCTACATGATATTAGGCATGTGTACCAGTTTTTTTTTCTCTTCAGTGTATTAATCTAATTATTTATACAAACCCCCTTTAAAAATGCTTGTCACACGAAAACACCCATTAATTTATATACCCCTACTGTAGCACTACTTGCGTGACTTTTTGGTATGAATCGGTTGATTGGTCCTCGAAGTATGGCATAAAACCTCCATTGTTCATGTGACGATCTTCATAAATGGAGGACAAAAAGTTAATGTATTTGAACATTCGATGGTATTCGTAGATTCAATATACAAAGGCAAATTTAAATATTTTAGATTGTTTCGTAGATATAGCAAACTAAGCTAAAATATTTGTACAGGCGCCGTTCGGAAAATAAGATACATACAAATTGGAAAAATATCTTTCGATTGTTTCCCGAGGTACGACATAAAAATTGTGTTATTTCATGTGGAGCTATCTCACAAAACGGCGGGGAAATCAGGCTTTGCACAGACAATTTTGATGGATATAATTGACAATGTCAGCATACAAAGTTAAATTGAAATTTTTTTCATAGTTTTGTAAATAAAAAATTCTGAGCTAAAATTTTTTTATTGCCACCATTTTGAAAATATGTGTGTCTGACCCTCTCAAAGTTTATTACTTCACATAGTCTGCTATGGTTTGCCAAATTTGGTAGAAATGTTTTTTTTTTCAGAGAGATAGCGTAATTTTAATTTGTCATGTGATACTATTTTACAAAATGGCGGACACAAGAGATTTTGTGAGGACGCATTTGGAGGTAACCGTATACGGCAGTAACCACTGAACTACGAAATGGTATTTGCATCACAATATTGATTTTGCCAAATTCTGGCGGAATTAATATTGCGACAATAATTAAGAGTTTGTTGTTCAGTCGTAATTCTTGTATTGCCGTGTAAGGTCAAGGTGGGTAAGGGGAGCTTCCAGAATTTTCTTTTTTAAAAAGTATTAACAGGGTTACCAAGGAAGAGAAAGACTTGCAAGAAGTGGGGATAACATAGGAGGATATCCAGAAACGTATTCGGCTCAAGAAGNTACCAAGGAAGAGAAAGACTTGCAAGAAGTGGGGATAACATAGGAGGATATCCAGAAACGTATTCGGCTCAAGAAGAAATTCCACGAACACCGTGGTTTCCAAGAAAAGCCGAAACTAAAAACTGGCAAAACATGGACTGAAGCGAGGAAGAAACAGCATAGGATACNACACCCCACACGTCGAGAGTTGCTACGGAGTGGCTCCAGGAACCCTCTTCTGACTTTAGACACTTCCATTGGCCCCCCTAAATCACCAGACATGAACATTATTGAGCATATCTGAAGAGATCTCCACCGCCTCGCACTCCTATGAATTTGTGGACTGCCCTGCAGGATTCATGGTGTAAAATGCCTCCTGCATGCCTTCAGACATTAGTAGAGTCCATGCCACTTCGTCTTACGGCACTTCTGCGTGCTCGCGGGGGCCCTACATGATATTAGGCATGTGTACCAGTTTTTTTTTCTCTTCAGTGTATTAATCTAATTATTTATACAAACCCCCTTTAAAAATGCTTGTCACACGAAAACACCCGTTAATTTATATACCCCTACTGTAGCACTACTTGCGTGACTTTTTGGTATGAATCGGTTGATTGGTCCTCGAAGTATGGCATAAAACCTCCATTGTTCATGTGACGATCTTCATAAATGGAGGACAAAAAGTTAATGTATTTGAACATTCGATGGTATTCGTAGATTCAATATACAAAGGCCAATTTAAATATTTTAGATTGTTTCGTAGATATAGCACACTAAGCTAAAATATTTGTATAGGCGCCGTTCGGAAAATAAGATACATACAAATTGGAAAAATATCTGTCGATTGTTTCCCGAGGTACGACATAAAAATGGTGTTATTTCATGTAGAGCTATTTCACAAAACGGCGGAGAAATTAGGCTTTGCACAGACAATTTTGATGGATATAATTGACAATGTCAGCATACAAAGTTAAATTGAAATTTTTTTCATAGTTTTGTAAATAAAAAATTCTGAGCTAAAATTTTTTTATTGCCACCATTTTGAAAATGTGTGTGTCTGACCCTCTCAAA
Source organism: Clitarchus hookeri (assembly GCA_002778355.1). NCBI lineage: Eukaryota > Metazoa > Arthropoda > Insecta > Phasmatodea > Phasmatidae > Clitarchus > Clitarchus hookeri. The sequence continues at coordinate 30,720 of NQII01000962.1, read as the reverse complement.
GTTTATTACTTCACATAGTCTGCTATGGTTTGCCAAATTTGGTAGAAATGTTTTTTTTTTCAGAGAGATAGCGTAATTTTAATTTGTCATGTGATACTATTTTACAAAATGGCGGACACAAGAGATTTTGTGAGGACGCATTTGGAGGTAACCGTATACGGCAGTAACCATTGAACTACGAAATGGTATTTGCATCACAATATTGATTTTGCCAAATTCTGGCGGAATTAATATTGTGACAATAATTAAGAGTTTGTTGTTCAGTCGTAATTCTTGTATTGCCGTGTAAGGTCAGGGTGGGTAAGGGGAGCTTCCAGAATTTTCTTTTTTAAAAAGTATTAACAGGGTCACCAAGGAAGAGAAAGACTTGCAAGAAGTGGGGATAACATAGGAGGATATCCAGAAACGTATTCGGCTCAAGAAGAAATTCCACGAACACCGTGGTTTCCAAGAAAAGCCGAAACTAAAAACTGGCAAAACATGGACTGAAGCGAGGAAGAAACAGCATAGGATACGAATACGGGAATACTGGGTGAAAGTTAAAGCCCAGACGCCAGGGAAAGAAAAAAGGAAAAGGACAGTTGAAATAGCGCGGTACGTGGACGGCCGATAAAAAATAAAAAGAAGCTAGAAAAATAGAGGATTCAATATGGTTTGGCTGGTTCCACCTAATGGTATCTTTGTGCCACACATTTTCATTTATAATACAGGCTTTACAGCAGTGGTATTTGTGAAATATTAACACTATTCTGTGTATAGAAAGATTAATTCCTTTCGATATGAATGGAATTTTCTATAATTAATATATTTAATGTGATTAAATATTGAGTTATATTGCTACAAATTTGGGTCATATGTATTATTTTTTAATCTGTGTATTTGAATTAATTGTGATTAAAAACTATACTTGCGGCGGGCGGACAAGTACACAATAAAGATTGAATGCTTTTTGCAAAAGTACAGTTAGACACCACTGCTTTACAGTCTCTATACCTCGATGTATACTTCACGGTTAAAGTTTGTATTTATAAAGAATGAGTTAATACACTGAGTACAGATATACACTAGAGCATCCATGGGATAGGGAAAGGTCTGACCAGTTTTTTATGTTAGTTCTTGGGATCATTCAGAGGAGCGCTAGTGTTCTCAAATTGGAGTTAGCAGGCAGCAGAAAACGCAGCATTCAAAATACCTTGAAACCCGCGCGGTGTTGCCAGTTCCGCAGCCGGAAAAAGTATGTCATCACGCTGGCCTCGGCTCACCCATGTGTTCGTTCTCGTTCTGCTAAAGGCGAATCTGTCACACGCGAGTTATCCGCTTTCGTTGCAGCTGTGAATACTTAACTCATGGTTTACTAGTAGCGACCATGGAATGTGTTTCGTTCCTGTCGTATAATTCTATATTTGCTGAAATTTGCAGCGATTCCAACTACAATTTGGTTTTATTTACCTCTACGAAAATGAATTATCATAAATATATCACGGTAATTGTTTTTAATCCTAATTAAAAATTTTACTAAAGTTTGAGTGTTGTTGATAAAATACGAGCCTGTTAGTACTTACAATTACACATTTCATATAAATCATGAATTATGTCAAACATCATAGCAGCGTTTTCATTCCGTTCTTATGTGAAAGGAAATTGACAGGAAATTAATGTTCACTAGTCAAGAAATATATGTTAGACGCACCAAGGCCTACAATGTGACTCAGTGTTTGCAGTTTGGGGTTGTGATCTACAACAAAGGTGACTGTTCGTAAAAATAATCACTACGTTAAATTTTTCGATTTCAAGTGTTATTAAGGCAGTGTCCGAACCTAGGAATGCGCTTATGTACGGGGCATACTCCCCTCTGCTCGATACTTGATGCATTCTGACAGGTATATTTATTTGCATCCGTTACAGCATCTTGCTAGCTGATAAGATTGTGAACAAGCATTTTTACGGCAAACAAATAATACTGAGAGTGTGCTGGAACGTAGGCGCATAGATTTAAAATTATCAACCCATTAGGAACTGTAGCTGAAAAGCGCATGACAATGAAAGTGTTGCTATTAATCAATCAAAGATATTTTTTCAAGAAAGGAATGGTTAATTATTTGACGCAGTAAACGCAGTTATCTATAATATATTATTAAAACTGGTGAACACTAGAGTTAAATTTTATTTTTAACACAAATAATGATATGAATAGAAATTAAATTTCTAATTTTGATTCAACTTTTACACTTATCCATACCCTGCCTTGTAACAAATACACTGCCCTGCATAGTAACTACGTATTCATTGCCACGCCCGGTTTATAACAAATCACAAAGAAAACCTGTTATGTTTATCCCGGCTCTTCTAGATCATTTAATGGCTAAATAATTAAGAACTTTTCTCAGTGGCTTTTTTTGAAAGTTAATGTCTCCATACCACTCTTTAGAAAAATAAATATTAGAAACGACTTAAGAATCTAATCAATTATTTAAAGTAATAATTTTTTTCATATGTGTTCCATAGGCCAGATTGCTTAACTTGTAAGTTATCATATTGCGAATTCGATTCCCAGAGGAAGAAAGTGCTCCACATTTGAAAAATTCTCTATCTGAGGCCCAACTTTCGACACCTTACGAATTAATTCAATTGCGAGTTTGTTTCAAATCTCGCAGTGGTTTCCATCCTGCGATTCGCGAGTTACCACTGTTTCGAAATGAAATAATTCCACTCGGAATTATTTCACTTGCTACTAGTTTGGGGGGTTGAAATTCCACAATATTCTTTAGTAACTAATAATTTATGAATTGCAGAAAATATGGGTGGACTATATTGTTGTTAGAGTATTACGGGATTTGGAAACAATGATAAGCAACAGAAGTGAGCGTGCGTATGCAAATAACAGAGGTATAGAACCAATCAGAGTAACGCGATGCGGTCGGCAGCGCCTATTTAAGACAAAAAGCTTCTGGAAAAGTTGCTAGATCGGTTACTGCGGCTACAATGGCAGGTTATCAAGATTTAAGTGAGTTTGAACGTGTTGTTATAGTCGGCGCACGAGAGATGGGACATAGCATCTCTGAGGTAGCGATAACGTTTGGATTTTTGCGTACAATCATTTCACGAGTGTACCGTGAATATCGGGAATCCGGTAAAACATCACATCTTCGACATCGCTGTGGCCGGAAAAAGATCGTGAACGAACGGGACAAACGACGACTGACGAGAATCATTAAACGTGAGAGACTTGCAACCCTTTCTCAAATTGGCGCAGATTTCAATACCTCCTGCATACCTTCAGGCATTAGTCGAGTCCATGCTACTTCATCTTGTGGCACTTCTGCGTGCTCGCGGGGGCCCTACACGATATTAGGCAGGTGTACTAGTTTTTTTTGGCCCTTCAGTGTACATGCTAGGAATTTTTCGACGTTTCAGTTTAAGAAGTGGACAAAAAGGAAATCTGCAGTTTCAGTTGATAGCATTAAATTATTTTTTATATCACGCACATTTGCTACCTAATAATAATACAGTATACTTTTGTATTTACACATTAATGGTGTGGTACCTTATATTTAAATACCACTCACAAACACAATACGAGCATGTGGACAGTGGACACGAATCGATTTCATAGCAATAACAGAAAGTAATTTAAGAAGCCGTTAGAATGGTCATCTCGTCTAATGAACAGGGAGCCAGTATGGATTGTTATTAACAATCGTGTTTTAGATATGATGGAAGTTATGAATCGTCTCTCCTACACTCGAACAAGTGGAGGCTTATGTATTCTTTAAGTAATATAGGGGTCGCGTTGGCTGAGCGGTTAGCTTGCTAGCCTCCCACCAAGGCCAACCGGGCTCATTCCCCGACCGGGTCACACTCGGATTTTCGCATGTGGGAATCGTGCCGTACAATGACGCAGGTCGGCGGGTTTTCTCGGGATCTCCCGTCTCCCCCACCCCCTCATTCCGGCGCTGCTCCATACCTCAATCAACCTCATCGGCTCTCAAAACCTCGCTGTTAAGAGCAGCCCAATTCCCTTCACTCATTCTATGTAATATTCACACAGTATTAAATAAAAAAGTATTCTGTACTAATATTCACGAAGTAGATTGTTTTTATTGTTTTAATAAAAATAATATTTGGTGATGGTTGCGATTGATCATCCTCCTAACACTTATAGAGTTTTGCAGACATAGAACTTGCCAACTACTCTACACTGAGTGATAGTGTTTCCTAATGCTATGAATAATCTGACATTGACGATCGTGTACCAAACGTTTCATAGTGTAAAAATATTTTATTCTTAGAAAATGAATGCATATGTTTATGTTTAAANTTTTATTCTTAGAAAATGAATGCATATGTTTATGTTTAAATATGTGTATCAAATTTAGAATCTAAGCTAAGTTACACGTGGATAAGTTTCTGTTATTCATAACAGAGTTACAGTGGTGTAAAATTTACGATGTCGTTGTTGTTTTCTATTAACGGCGATTTTACCATGGTACGTACCTGGGAAAAAATTCTGCGAACTTGTAAAAATCAATTAGTTACAGTAACTGTAATGCTGAGAAGAACATTGTACCAGCAAGAAGTGATTACGATTGCAGAGAGATGGCGTACACGTAGAAGGGAAGGTCAGTTTTACGCCAAGCTCAGTCAGTGAAGAGCCGTCAAACGAAGTGAAAGGACGTGCCAGTATGCCTCGTCAACGTAAAATGGCGCCATATCAGCATGTGACTGAGCTCGAACGGGGCAGAATGATCGGTCTCCGGGGAACGGGTTTGTCATACCGCGACAGTTCGGCTCATACAGAGCATGCTGCTACGACAATGATGCGTCTGTGGAACCAGTGGATAGAAGAGGGTCGTACGCAGTGACGAGCGGGTACTGGACCACGCAATGTGACCACAGCACGGGATGACCGCCATATTGTCCGCATGGCCGTAACGGACCGTACAGCCTCGTCCACAGTGTTGGTTTGACACTAGGGCATTGCAACGGGTGTGGACCTGTCTGCGTCGTCGGTTCGAGGCCGTCGGCTGCGGGCTGGACTGATGGCACGCATGCCATTGCGTCGGCTTCCTTTATCCAGAAACCACAAACGCCTCAAACTGCAATGGCCACGTGAACACCGTCGCTGGCATGCTGAGTGGCAAAATGTAGTGTTTTCGGACGAGTACCGCTTCAACCTGTCCTACAGCAATGGCAAAATACGTGTTAGACGCTATCGAGGTGACCGCAATCTGACAGCCTTTATTGTGGGGAGCGGCATAGCGGACAAACGCAGTGTGTCATGAATTGGGTCGCCATTGGATACAACATTTGATCTTTACTTCAATGTATTGAGGGCCACCTAAAAAGCAACGACTACATCAGGTAGGTTTTAGAGCCCGAGGTACTGCCTCTCCTTCAGGCAACTCAACATGCCATATTTCAGCAGGACAATGCCCGGCCACGTGTGGCGAGTAATGTTCAAGCATTTTTAAATGAACGACGGGTACCACTGCTTACCTGGCCTTGACGTTCACCTGACATGTCGCCCATCGAACATGTCTGGGATATGGTTTGTGGGTGACTTGTTCGTCACGGTCCTCCAGCAACCTTTTTTGATGCTTTGTGGACTCGAATACAAACCACGTGGAGTGATTCCATGCCACGACGTTTAGGGTCTCTGATTGCAGCACGTAGGGGCTTCACACCACACTGATGTCTCAAGGACGAAGATCATGTACAGCTCTGTAATCCTAACGAATTGGGAATTGTCATGTACCTAATCTGCGGTACAAATTTCATTTCAATCACACGTATTCTTCTTGGTGTTGCATTTTTCACAAACGTTAGTGTGTATAGTCCATTCTCAGTCACTTACAACTTTTCTGAAGCCCTGCTGAAGTTGTACTTTCAGGCTATTCCTCCGTCTCATGAGAGTGAAGCATAAACAAGTCTAGGTAATTACACCAAGGGGATAACGCACTGCATTTGTGCGCACTCAGTTTAATAACATTTTGCACGAGAGCTATCTTTTACTAGGGATTACAAAGACACTTAATTTCTCCCTGTTTTTATTCATATTAATTATGAACAAAATATTGTATTTGACAAACAAAATATAAGTAGAAGTAGAATTAAACTAAAATTAAATACTATTCTCGTTAGAGGATTATAAAACACTTGTGATATATGTCATATTTAGGAAACAACCAAACACGTCATACATGGGGTAGTTTTCAAAAGTTTGATTTAAAAAGTGTGAAGATATTGTGAATGGACTATACACCAGTGTCACTCAGACATTTTTTTAGGGGGTCATATTAAGAAAAACTAAGACCGCCGCAGGACGCACTTACGACACTTGAAATAATAAAAATTGTGAACTAAAAGTAGGTAGGTAATTCGATGACATTTAAAATTCAAAGTGTCGTGTATCGTCTTACAAGTAGTTGGTTTATTCGTTCGATACGGTGATGGAGGGAGGAGGTAATACATCAAAAATATGCACAGAAGTCGCCTGACTGATAAAATAATGAAAAATATCGTATAGTTTCATCAGTGACTTAAACTTTTAATAAATTCGTATTATGCATTGCTTTTTTATTTTTTGTAACAGACACCCTGAAAATAAAATTTTTTTGTAACTAGTATCTACTGAAGCCGGCGAGCGCGGACCACAGAAATGGGCCCCTGGGCCACACGCGGCCCGCGGGCCGTAGTTTGGGTACCCCTGCTATACACAGTTTACAAGAGATTTTTCTGCTCTGCCTCTGCTTGCGGTGAGGCAATCATTAT
>NQII01000962.1:7341-20156 GCA_002778355.1 Clitarchus hookeri | reverse complement strand
GAGCTCATCCGACTGCGAGACACCGCCGTATCGCCGTCCTCTGTCGAGTGCATGACTGCGGTCTTATGCCAGAGTAAGATTACTTCTACTACAGGTTGGGAAGATCAATGTTAAATGTTTGACAACCAAAAGTTTTCGCCACTAGGTAGGCGACAGTGTCGCATGTGTACCACATTTTCTCTATTTTCTACGTTTAAAAACACGATAATAATATAATCATAAATAAAATACAAAATAACTTCGTAATTATGTAAAATCTCTCTCTTTTATTACCAACGTACTATATTAATTAAAAGTTACCTTTTGGAACACTGCGCACCTAGCGGCAGGAATTTTCTCTATGCCAAACTCTCTCTTAAGAAATTTCGTTTTGCTCCTAACCTGAATAGAATAAACCTTAGCCGGAGTCACGAAGTTTTGAGAAACACGATATGACAAAATGAAAAAAGCAACAGCAAGTGAGTGAGTGAACAGATTTGGGCGGCTCTAAACACCAAGATCTTGAGAGCCGATGAAGGTGAAGCAGGGCCGGAATCAAACGGCGGGGGAAACGGGAGATTTCCGAGAAAACCCTGCGACCAGCGGCATCGTCCGGTATGATTCCCACATGTGAAAAACCGGGAGCGACCCCGCCGGGAATCGAACCCGATTCACCTATGTGGGATGCGTGCAGCCTAACCACCACACCACCGCGGCCCCAGCAACCACGAGAAGACAGTTATATTTCCAATGCGCGCTGAGAAAAGGGTTATGTTGAATCAAACAAAATTTGTTTGCCGTAACCAAATATATTGTTTGTACAGTGGCAATAAAATATTTTGTCGTTGAAAACAAATTATTATGTTGTTCTTATTTGATTGTTCAAAACAAATATTTGGTTGGTGCAACTAAAGATTTGTTTGGCTCTACGTACATTAAACAATTTCGGTTAATAAGAAAAAAACATTTGTAAGCTCGACTTAAATTCGCACCTACATCATTTGTGCCCGCGTGCTACGTAGTAGTAACCTAAGCTAAAATGACTGTTGTTGGAAAAGGAATGTTAAATAAATACAATTAAACTCCTGGACAACGAGCGCAAATAAATATTTATGAAATAACATTAATACTAATAAAATTATTATTTATCAAATAACGGTAAATATTAGTTTACTGTTAAACTTATTTTGCTAGGATGCTTGTATCATTATTAATTATCAAAAAAAAGGCACAAACAATTACTGTTACTGTCCTAATTTTCACAAAAACAAATTGTAAACGAACTCTTGAGCTGCATTTCCGAACGAAGGCAATGAAATGAGTGGGCAAACAAAAACAAAGTATTTAGTTGAAGGTTGATCTCTTTTGGCCCAACACAGAACATTAGTTTATTCGAGCATATATTTCGTTGGATGGACGTAAGTAATTTCGTTGTTTTTCAAGTCTTGTTTACTCGACAAAATATTTTGTTGGGGAAACTGAATATTTTTTTGATCCAATATAAACAAGTATTTTGTCGACTGGAACAAACCTCCTCGCAGTCGTGACTGCGTAGATTTGCAGTACTACAGTTAAGAAATTATTCGGAAATTTACCATACCACTGCATACGCTTAGTGAGAAAGCGGGAACGGTAATGTTTCCCCCTGTACATTCATTGTAGCTTTCCTACATTTGCTCAGGAAACAGTCCAATGCGTAGGGAAGTCCCCAACTTTGTATAGTAGCGAAGCTAAACATTCCTATATCTGCAGCATGGTGTGTGGTATTATTACCATACAGTGCATAGGTTGAAAACTTACATTAGAGTTAAGGAAGCTTACCAGAAGATTTTCTACAGTCCAGCATGTATCGTAACCATTTTGAAGGCGGTGCTGGTTGCAAAAAGCTAGTTTCAAAAGCGGTGGGCAGACGGGAGAATTGAATGAAATACTATGGCAACAAGGGGCCGCGGTGGCTGAGTGGTTAGCCTGCCCACCCTCCACCAAGACGAACCAGGCTCATTCCCCGGCTGGGTCATTCCCAGATTTCCGCATTTTGGGAATCGTGCCGGTTGATGCTGCTGGTCAGCGGGTTTCCTCTGGGGTCTCCCGTTTCCCCAGCCCCTTCATTCCGGCGCAGCTCCTTACTCACCTCAATCACCCTCATCGGCTCTCAAGATCTCGCTGTTAAGGGCCGACCAAATCCCTTCACATACTCACACGATGGGAACAAAGATTGCCAATTTTATAAATAGCGCTTGCGTAGGTAAAGTTGTTATTGTAACGAGTCAACCTGTATGTTCCTGCTTCCCCCTCTGCAAGACTTTGTTTTTAAAGCTGCGTATTCGCTACTGTAGGGGAAACTTGTCATGCAATTTCGTTTTGCAAGGCTGTACGCCCTGTCTGTCGTGCCACACGACACGACGAAAACAAAAATTACTAATCTAAAACTGCTGGTCGGACGACGGAATTTGTCGAGCTTACTTCAGATATATCTTTTATCTGTATCAGATATATCATTGCTGACCAGTTTTAAATGTCGTGTCTGGGCTGTAGTGTCATGCTTGTCGGGGCTATTTGATTCCGGCTTTAGCGAGCGAGTTCGTCTCTGGCGAGGCAGCCTGCATCCAACCAATCCACTCATATGATCAGTGTATGCACGTAAGATGTTAAAAAAGAAAAAAAATGATCTTACATATGCATGTCATGTAGTATTCTGAATAATCTACGGATTCATTTAGGGACAAGTTAGCTTTCAAACACGTGTAAATTTGTGTTGCTATAGCAACTGGCCCATGACTTAGTTGAAATGTCCTAGAGGAATCCGAGCCAATGAACAACACGCAAAAATGCAGCACAATCACAGCGTTAAATTTTGGCAGCAAGGAGCCAATGAACCGCTGATACCGGCTGGAACACACAAAAGGCTGTCAAGTCTAACACACAGGCTAAAGAACTCGCGAATTTTGCATATGTCTAAGTATATGTCAAGAGTATAAAAATCTTCCTGTATGCCCAAAAAAAAAAACATTAGCTGTAGGACATACTGTAGTAAAACGTATATCTATTGAGTAACCCCTATACGATGTGCTCAGATAAAGTGCTAAAGCTATACATACAGGATATTACTCCGCCTCATGCAAACGAAGCTTAGTCTAGTCTAGCAAATTGCAGAAAAGGGACAGCGCACCGCATTCGTGCACACCCATTGTAAAAATATTTTGCATAAGAACAGTTTCGTACTAGGCATTACCAATACACCTATTTTCTAGCTGTTTTATTTATTTATATAATACAGCGATCACAGGCCCTGAAGACAATGAGCTGTCTTGACAATTTGCCTCCGTCTCGGCCGGTATAATGCTTCCCTCCTCCGCTCTCCGTCGACACCTAACTTTTTTTTAGGTATTTTCCCAACTCATCCCACCATCTTAGTCTTGGTATTCCAAAGGGGCGCGTGGTGTTAGGTATCCCTTCCATCACTGCTCTAGGCATGCCATCGTTAGGCATCCTTTGCACATGACCAGCCAATTGTATCAGTCTGCTTTTCAATATGTTCGGGATTTTGCATCCTGTTGCTTGACGGCTTTCGTTTTTATTCATATCAATTAAAAATTAAATATTGTAACTTAAAAATAAAATATACATAAAAGTTCATTGTAATTAAAAATAAGGTACGTTTATGTTTACATAAGTATGAAACTGTTGTGATACATGACATATTCAGAAAAAAAAACAAAACACTTCATACAAGGGGTGATTTTTCAAAGGGTTGATTCAAAAAGTGTGAAGAAAATGCGAATAGACTATAGTTGGGTGTAAGGGTACTTTCAAATTTTCTTTTTTAAAAACGTAAAAATATAAAAAACAAGAATTTAATATGGCTGGGGAAGGATCCCGTTAAGGAGAATTCCTTGTCAAAATTTAAACGCATTAAGCTTACTTCTGGTTGTAATAATTACGACGAACCCCCACAAAACTGCTTAATGCATTCACGGGAAGTTAAATTTTCTCGCAAATTGTAGGCATTTGTAATACTAGGACATTATTACATGCTATATAAGACAATGGTTTAAACTGCCGATAGCACTTCGTAATTTTCTCCTTTCCATAAAGGAGACAGCGCAGGAAAGTCCTACAAATGTTACTTTTTTTCACAACCAATTTTACTATTTTTGTACCCTTTGAATATATTAAATAGGATTAAAATAAAAAGTCGCGGATGTAGATATTGTTTTTAACGTTTTATTTGCTATGGAGTCTTCTTAACGTGTTGAATAACACCAACGTTTAACGTTTATTTATTCTCCTACTCAAATTTTTATTGGGCGTCAGTTTCTATAGAAATGAATTACACATTTATAAATATGGTTTGCGAAACATAAAGAACTTGAGTAATTGTTAGCTTTAAGTATTTCATTTTTACCAGTGGACGTTGGAGGAGGTTTTCGAAGGACGCAGGCAGCATCAGTTTTTTGGAGATGCGAGCTGTCCCAGGAGTAGTTTTGGAGGGGGAGGAGATGGGCAAATTTGTAGTGAATATTAAAATCAAAAACATGTTGGCATTTTTATGGTTTTACTCAATTTCTTATATGCATATAATTTCTAACGTTCCATTTCTTTACTGCGGTAACCAAAAAAATATACGGTATAACGTAACATTTCCTTTTGTTTTGCATTTGCAGTCCTGTGCTTTAGATATGCAAAATATTTTTTGTACTTATTAATGAAGGTAGGTGGTAAACGCCAAAAATTTAGACAAAACATAACATTTTAATTTGACACTGTCAGTGCTGCCACACTTGGTGTTGAGAAATTTTTCCCTCCCCATAAATAAATACTTGAGTTCAAGTAAAGTAGTGAAGTGTCTTTCCAGGATCTTCCTTAATATTTTTATAATGCTTTATACAAACAAGTTGTCCACAATTTCTGATGCAAGGTTAAGCTATTAGGGATGCAAGTTTCCCCCTCAAAATCCCCTTGTAGCCGCCCTTGCTTCAGGAACATAGATCTGGGAAGAAGCCGGGAAGCTGGGTACGGCGGCACGAAATATGTACGCCGCGAGGGTCTGCGTGCGTGTGCGCGTGTATACGCGCGCGTCGTATCTCACGGTGATGGCAGGGCGCAACCCCAAGGGTGCAGAGGGGTGTAGAAGGGGCGAGGGGTGAACTTTATCACCTAGCCGTTGAGGCGAACCTCCTCCACAACGCCGCAAGGCCCCGGCTGGTGATGTCGCAATGCAGGATGGCGATAAGTGCAGCAGGGCAGCTCGTAACTCCCGCGGCTGATACAGCGACGATGTAGACGTCGCCTCGCCCCTCGTGGGACAACGCCGGTGTCGCCCTGAGAGGAAGGTTTGGTTGAGTCCACCAAACATGTGTTCGTATATAGCCAAATGTATTTATTTATTTTTCAATTCACTCCAGTCATCCCTTTACATGTCTTGCAGGCAATAATAATATGGAGCATGTCAATATAAAATTATATAACATGAAATATATTTTACACATCATTATACATTAACGTGACCTAGTTGAAGGAATTTTGCACGTCTGAATTCTGGTCATGTCGCGAAGCACTGAACTTGCGTGCAGTCTTGCGTCGATAACGCGCCTCTATGCATATTTCAGCGGAGACCCTGTCATTTTATGACGTAATAGTAAAAATTAAGGTTTGATGCACGTCCCCATTCCTTTTTTTTAATGTTTTGTACCGGACTGTTTATACGTAAAAATTGACCGTGAAAACACCCGTTTGAGCCTTTTTCACTATCACAAAACATGCTTTAGAGAGAAATGGAGGAACTGAAAAACGTATAGAGACGCGTAACGTTTCTCAAATGCTATTCGTAAGTAGACCTCAATCAGACACGTTAGAAGTTTTTTTTATAAAACGTTGGAGTCCTGCACACCATTCAGCCGCCTACCAAGGCGGCCACCCTTAAAAAATAAAACATAAATGAACATATATCAGTACAGCAAAAACCATAACGTACTCATTTGCAAAAGAATTTCACACATATTTACATAATGTAGTTACAAAAGTATCCGTATAACAGAGTTACACATTTTTTTTACATAATACAGTTACAGAATATTTCCATAATATAATTGAGATAATTATTTTAAGCCGTAATATATCGAACCGTTAATTTTTTTTTTTAGAGTAATTGAAATATTCTTCAACAGTGTAATATATCGTTGCTGTAAGAAAATGTTTCGTTGAATAAACCAAATCTGAAATTCAACAAAACTGATTTGGTTCGTCTAACATAATATGCTCTTGAACTAACCAAACTGTGTTGTTGAACAAACAAAATATTTGTTGGAATCAACCATGTAAATATGTTTGGCCATATACAAACACATATTTGGTTGGCTCAAACAAACCTTTCTCTCAGCGTACCAACTAAAGGGGCATGTCTCCATTTGTAGGTAATTCTTCATGATTTTTCGGCTGTCGTAGGGACATTTTAATAACGTGGTAGCCATCTGGCTGAAGTGCGGTACTCTGGAGAAGTACGGTACACCGTGGGACATCAACGGAGAGAACGGACGACGGTGGAGGTTGCGAAACGTTGGCAGATGAGTGTTTCTGCGGTGTGGTTGAATGATAGGGCGCGGTACCCGACTATTAGAGAGCTACTGTGCATGGGGGAGCTCAGAGCACACTAAAACAATCCGAACTGATGGAATGTGAACTAAATTAAGGTGGGTCGTCTCTATGGATGTGAGATACAGACTTTATTGTAATAATTTGAATTATCAAACATGGACATCTAGTTTGTAAAATAATTCAAGACGTTTTGATACACTGTTTGTTGGGACTGATTTTAGTTATTTGACTGCAGATATCTCTTTGAGGTGTTTGTGAATTTTATTTATTAAATTGATAATTTGTAACCATAGAGTGATAGCCATTTATTGTGAGATATTGAGTCGAGTGTATTTTATTTGTAAGGTTTGTAAATAAATTAGGAAAATAATTATTATCTCTTTTATTAATTAAGACCTCCATCCCCTAAGGGCACTGCATACCGGCTGGTAGCTGTGAAATTTAAATAGGAAATCCCATGTTAAGGAAATTTCGCCTCGGTGCTGTAATTTTAAAGATAGGCGTTTCAAACAAAATGTATTCTTCACGAATTTTTTAGAAGGAGATCGCTACGAGCGTATATTTTCAATATAGAGTATGTATGTACTTTCTTGTAAAACAAAAATTTTAAAGATTCCTTGCAAACAGGCTATACATGCTATGAAAACATCTCCGCTGCAGCGAACCTCACCTAAAAGTTCGCGAAAATACATTTTGTTGGAAACGCCTATCTTTAAAATTGACGCAATGAGGTGAAATTCCCTTAACATGGGATTTCCTATATAAATTTCTCAGCTACTAGCCGGTAAGCAGTGCCCATAAAGAACCTGGTTAAGCCCACTGACTTTGAGAAATTGTATCACTATTAATAATCCAACATTGACAAACGTGTACCAAACCTTTCAAAGTCTAAAAATATTTAATTTTTATAAAATAAATTAATATTTATAGCTAAGCTAAGCTATGTTACACGTAAAACAGTTTATGTGATACATAACAGAGTTATCGTGGTTTACAATTTCCGATGTTATTGTTGTTTGCTATTAGCGACCGTTTTACGATGGTTCGTAGTTCGGAAGATCTACATTGAATTTACAAAAATCAGTTAATTTCTGTAACAGCAATGTTTAGAAGCTTATTCACGTTTAGATTGGATTCCTGTATTTAGTTTATTTAATATGCAGTGGTTCAGTGAGCTGAACAAGTGCGCTGTTCTTATTGCATGTATGTGTTTCTCGCCGCCTTGTAAACAAACTTTCGAGGTTGAGAAAAATTGCCACCCCAAGATTCCGCATTATGAAGTTGGTATTCAAGAATATTAGCCTTTCGAAGTGAAATTATTATTTCGGAATTAAAAGGATGAGATTATTTCGAGATAATCACATAATGGACTCCCAGGACTAGGTTAATTGTTGTCCCTACACCTCAATGTCGTGAAAACCGGTGACAAACCTCTGCACAATTAGTCTGAATAACAGTGTCGGAGATAATGTGAGGAGGGTGGCGGGAAGTAAGGGAGGCGTGCTTGTGGGCTAAAAGTTTATCACCAAAAAATGTATCTACAATAATAAATTTCTCAACTTTAAATATAAATCTTATCAAATAATAACAGAGTAAGAGAGACTTACTGGAACATACGTTAAGAAATCCCCATTAATGTCAGTGAAATGTTATGCATCTTCCCCCAAAACCATTTAAGAATAACGCAGTTTGTCTATAGCCTTAGGCAAACGCATATTTAATTATTTATTTATTTTTAACGTCATATTTTTATAAGTTAATTAAATGTGTTGATTTGTTTGTACGTCAAGTTCTTAACACATTATTAAACCTAAACGAAAATGAAATAATGGGGATTGTTTGTTACGAAAAATGATTTAACTGCTGTTACTCCCCTCCACGTAAGACTATTATTTTCTGCAGCCGCTGATGCTGTTTACGCAGCGTTCCGTTACTGCTAACCGTTAGTAAAGTCACTGATAACTAGTAAGTATTCTTCAGCAATAATTGAGCAGTCTGCAGAAAACAGTGAACTCCTTTGTTTGTCAGTAAGCTGATAGCTTTCAAATGTTTAGCAGAGAGATTTGTTTTAGTGAAATAACAGCGATAATACTAGGAATTTCAGTGTTTAATTTGATGTCGCAGCTGATTTGAAGACTGTTTAGGCATAATAAATCATCGAAATACTTACATAACTGGCTAAAACTAATATTCATAACAATATAGTACCTGTTTTTTATGTTTTTTTTTTAATAATTACCATTAAGACTATTTTGAAATAATTAATGCCACCCTTTCTGGTACAAAAATATTGTAGACAAGGTTGAGCTCTTGGTTTATTTCAATCACCCGAAGCGGTCGTGCACGAAGCGAACTTCGGGTAGAGCAGCACAGTTAAGCCGTTTCCCGAAGCCTGCCCAAATGCAGCTACTAGAAAACTAGAGCGATGTTATTAAGTTATGAAATACATACAAAATGAAACGCAACAACAAATGTGCGCCTATTCCGCAATCGGTCGAAAATACAGATGGAGACTGTACAACATGCAAACAAACATCACACACCTTAACCTCACTTTGGGTACTAAAATATTTGTTGCAACGCGCGGAATCTCGCAGAGGACGCGGATGCAGTGTTACCTGGTTAGGCGCGATCCCTGTGCTGTGGGGTGTGACCCACCTCGACCTTCACCTCCCCACAGGCTGATCCACTCAACCGCTACGTCACCCGGCGGCCGGAGGAATAATGGACAGCCGACATGGCTGGCATCATAGCCCTTCCTACAAGAGGAATAGACGACTTGAGAGGATGAACAAGAATCTTCTAGTAATCTCCTTCAATGGCGCAACCCGAAATGTAGAGAAGATTCTGGACCAGACCCAACGACACTACAGCTACCTCCAGCAGCCGGAGGAACGTCAGTCTTTGTGGTAGCCATCTGGCTGAAGTGCAAATTTATTGCAAAGTCTGGTGCAGCGTGTGACATCAGCGTATAGGACGGACGACGGCAAAGGGTACGAGACGACGGCAGACAAAAGTGTGTATGTGTTGTGTGAACATGTGGTCTGAATTAAGGTGGCACTGTATGAATGTGTGATACAGACTTTATTGAAAATATTTTGCATTAATATCTTTCAGGTGATTGTAATTTGTATTGATTAAATAGATTAATTGGAGTCGAGTAGAGAGATTTTTGCGGACTCTGAACATATTGGACTTGAGAGCCGATGAAGGTGAAGCGAGGTGATAATGGAGCAGCGCCGGAATGCAAGGGCGGGAGAAACCCGATATTCCCGAGAAAACCCGCCGACCAGCGGCATCGTCCGGCAAAATTTTCCACATGTGAAAATCCGGGGACGACCGCGCCGGGAATCGAACCTGGTTCGCCTAGGTGGGAAATTATTAGTTTAATCACTACACCATCGCGGTCCCTCAATTGATTAATTGTTAATATCAGGCGATAGTCATTTATTGTGAAATATTAAATAGAGAGTGTTTTCTTTGTACTATTTGTAAATAAATAAGTAATTTGTTATTAACTTTTATATTTAATTAAGACCTCCATCCGTAAAGAACCTGGTTAAGCCCACTGAATTGTATAAATTATAACACTGTGTTGTTTACATAACGCATGTTAACCATACTGAAAACCACACAAAAAGATCTTCTAGGCACCCGCCCACACTAACTAATGGCACCGTTGAAGATTTTTACTCTAACGTTCGGCACGTACCCACGTGACGTCAGCGCACATAGCACTTGTGCTCCAGCCGACCTCCCGTGGCGCATGGTGGGCCGCCACACAGTGAGGCAAAACAACCATTTTCCTGGACAAAACCTCTGGTGTTGTGTAGTGCAGTTCTTTTCTATTTGTATCGCTTATACACCAGCCCTTTAAGTATGTGAAGCAAATGTGAAGAATAAAACTCTGCATTTCGGAACATCAAGGTATTATAATGAAACATTATTTATACACTCAAAACTCCAGAAATTCAGTGAAAAAAATTAAGATAGTATTTTATTTTTAAGAATTAAAATCAATAATATTTATTTTATTACAACGCAAAATACAGGAATTAAAACAATCAATCTAATCATTATAATCACCATCAGCATCATCTTCACATCAAAAGCTACGAACTTCTAGAAGACAACTTCTGGGCTTATTTTTCTGTCTTTACTCGGTGCCAGTGTCCTAATAGAAGAAAGGGAAAATACAGGATCAGAGGATATTAACATGATATTCGTTACATTTCTGTCAGTCGCCTCTCTGCTTGACTTGCGACATCTTCTCTCCCGGAACCTGCGAAAATTTTTGTTCCAGGCTTCTTGGGCCTCTTCGCTTAGCATTCCCATCGGAAGTAAAGCGACTTAGATAACGTGCGAACCATGAATTATGTATAATTCTGTGCATTGTAAGAGGCATCGGATATCACGAGTACTCGCGGACGTACAACCGCGCTCTATCAAGGGCGTATTGCCGAAAATATTGGGCGCTGACAGCATATTCACAGGATAAGGTGCGTAATATTATACCACACCGCTTAATCAGGACATCATAAAGCCCTGTGATCGATGCCGAACATAAGGGATCATCAAAAATTCGACGGGCTGTATTTCCACTAATCGACGTGCCTTGACCATGCTTGACAATATCAATAAGCAATTCCATCACTAGTCGGAAACCAGACTTTAAGGCTCTCTTCTCCTCCTCCACCACACTTCTTAATTATTGCTTCACATGCCATGACTGTATCTCTAATCTAGTACTTACATAGAGCAACCACTCGAGAAATCGTATGTAAGCATGAAGTGTTAATAGCCCATACTCCAGAGTTTGTTCATTAACTGGTCTCTTCTCCGTGTTTCTTCTGGAGCGCTCCACACAAATTGCAGCATTGACTGGATGCCGTCACTGTTATTGCTGAACTCACTTTCCCGTCCTTCATGGCCATCAACATTTGGTGTGTGAAGGACAGATCTTCTTGTCCTGGTTATTACATTTCAGATGTAAGAATTACTTTTTGAATAGCTTATCCGGTCTTTCTGAAATTCCAATTTGAGTGGGCGACAAAATCTAGTTGAAGATGGCCGTGGATTCAGCCAAATGATTACTTTCTTTCCAGAGTTAAAATTCTTACAGTACATTTGAATAGGCACGACACTTGTCATAAGTAAATTTCTATCTTCATATACATTTTCCTAAGTCACTTTTTGTTTGTATATTGATTGGTTGCTCCCATCGAATTCCACTTAGATATCACAACAACATTATTCATGGGATAATTAAGTGCACTGATCACATCTATGTCTGGTGTGAGCTGCGGGATAGATCAGTTTCAATCATCAGAGACAGGGCTTCCTGAGGAGCTTATGGCTTAATTTCCGGGATTTGCTGCAGCGATGTTCCGCGTCCAACACTCCAGTGCTACGAACCCTGAAGAACTGTCTAGCAGATGCTCGCGCGCTTACTCATTCGCGGTTTTCTCCGGGGGTAGCAAAAGGCGGCACGTATTTTATATATATATATATATATATCGTAAGGGAAGGTTTACTGGTTCTATTGTTTAAACATTTAGCATGGGACCTCGCGAGGAAAGTTTTGTAGGTCTGCAAACGTACAAAGATGTTTGCAGAAATCGACCCGTACAAGAAACGTTATATAAAATAAGAAAATTATAGAAATTTATATTGTTAAGCTATCTTACAAACATCATAATAGGAGGTTTTTTGATGGCCAAACTTGATAATTGTATCACCATGCCACCTAAGATCATAGGACTACGAGACATCTTAGGTTTCAGTAGCTCGCAAAAATGGGATATATATGATACAGCTACTTTGCAGGCTTCTAACCACTAAAGTAAAGGAGCAAATGCGCTATTTCTTGTAGTTAATTATAACTTTAATTTTTGGGTGTTTGTCAAGGAAAATGGGTGTTTTGTCCCACTGTGCGCCGGTCTTTTGTGAGGGGTGTTCTGGGTTCGAATCCTAGATAAGGCATGGGGGTTAGTTTAAGTTATGTCATAAGTTAGTTTGTAAGCAGTCCCTTAATAAACCTTCCGGCATAACACCAGGAGACTTTAATAAGCCCTTTCCAATTCTAACTTGTGCACAAGACCACGTGCAGTTAATCCGCTAGAATGGCCAGAATTAGAATGATGTATTATGTAGACAGGTAACGGAACAACTTGTTTGCGCATTGCAAAAGTAACGAAATACGACCTTGTTTTCGGCGGCGTTAGATGTGCCCCCCCCCCCCC
>NQII01000961.1:993473-1047011 GCA_002778355.1 Clitarchus hookeri | reverse complement strand
AATTAAAAATATCAAGGAGTTACTTTAACAAAAAGTAGACTATACCATACTTGTATCTGTTATGTGTAATTTCTTTGTAATCTGTAAATATGTTTCAAACTTGTTTTGTTTAATATAAAAGAAATTTCTGTAAGTATATTATCTTAAATTGATTTTTTCCTACATTCGCCAGTTAACCTGGTTTTTTTGTTTTCCCGGATCAGCTCCGGTCCCATTTCATCTGAATTGATGAAAGTCTACTCTACAAGCAAGAGTACCAACTCTTGGTAAAGTGTGTTGTTTTCTGGCGCGTCTTGTTCTTCTGGTATCCATAAGCTATTATTGGTTTGTGTTAACTAAGCATTTTTCAAAGCCCTGCTGTTTGCCAATCCTTACTCAAATTAGTGTGAAACCAAAATTAATTAATTATATTTGTCAGCAGTATATAAGCATAACACTTCTGAAAAGGTATGAAGACGTGAACCTACTCCTGTCATAATTGGCTGTCAAAGTTACTGTAAGGGCTCGTCTACAATTGGCTGTATCCATGGATGTGTTTCTTTTTCCCAATCCCAATGTGAATTATGTCAGATTAACACATTCAGAATCGCGGGCTACAATTGTGATGTCCGAAGAGAGCTTCCACAAACTGCCACCAGAGGGTCTTGAATACAACAATTATATCAAATGCTATTTAACTGCTTGATTTGTGTGCTTGTAATTTTAACCTAATTTAAAGATTATATATATATGTATTTATTTATTAAATTTCGTTTTCAAAGTTATGTAACCTTTTCTTTCTTTTATGTAATTTGTATTTACATTCCAGTTAATAAAGTATAGTTTAATTGATAAATTATTACTAGTGGGGTTTCAAAGTGTAGTCCATTCAGTTACTTCCAACTTTTCTGCTAATGTTCTAATTCCAAGATATTCCTCCACCTCATGAATAACAAAACTTAACTGCGTGTAGAAAAATACGTCAAGGGGTGCCCCAACGCACATCATTTGTGCGTACTCAATCTAATAATATTTTTGCATAAGAACTATTTCTTACTAGACACTGCCAAAACACCTATTTTCTCTCTTTTTATTACTATTAATAAAACATCACTTATAGATAAAATGTAGGTAAAAGTTTATTTTAAACAAAAATAAGGTGCTTTTGTATTCACAGGAGTAGAGAACACTTTGGATACATAATATAGATAGGAAACAACCAAACCTGTCTTATACGAGCTGTGTTCAAAAAATAAAGTGACTTTGCAAATTTTGAAGGCTACGTACATTCGATTATCGATTGTTTGTATTGTTATGTTGGTACACATGTCCCCAACATATGTTGGCATTATCAGACATTTTGCATTGTTGGTTTGTTTGTGACAGATATAAAGGTTAGACGTGCTTTGGTGTGCTTGGCTTTTTTTGCGATCGCAAACAATGGATCAAAGAATCTGTATTAACAACATTGGAATCATGCCTTGGCCACCGTATTCACCGGATGTAGCCCCCTGCGACTTGTTCCTGTTCTCAAAACTGAAGAGACCCATGAAAGGACGGAGGTTTGCCATGATTGAAGAGATAAAGACCTGGGAGACTTCAATGCCATACCAAAATGCACATATCATAAGTGCTTCGAAGATTGGCACAAGTGTGTTATATCTGAGGGAGATTACTGTGAAGGGGCAAAATAGATATTGATGAATACATAAATATTTATTGAGACAGTCACAAAATAACAAGTCGCCTTATTTTTTGAACACACCTCTTATATGGGGTAACTTTTCAAAGGCTTATTGGAAAATGAAAAAGTACACAAACGGAAGAACAATGCAACGTCACCAATGTATCGTCGCAACTGAGCCACAGATCTACGTAATTTCTTGTACAGAAATAGTTTGAGGGTTGAAAGGTGATATTGGCCACTTTTTTTCACGAGAAAATTATCTCAAAAAATTTACAAACAATAATAATAGTGAATCAAGTCTGAAAAAGGTTTGCCACCAGCGCACTCTCTTGTAATGTGCTATNAAGTACACAAACGGAAGAACAATGCAACGTCACCAATGTATCGTCGCAACTGAGCCACAGATCTACGTAATTTCTTGCACAGAAATAGTTTGAGGGTTGAAAGGTGATATTGGCCACTTTTTTTCACGAGAAAATATCTCAAAAAATTTACAAACAATAATAATAGTGAATCAAGTCTGAAAAAAGTTTGCCACCAGCGCACTCTCTTGTAATGTGCTATCTAAACAGTTAAAGATGGAACAATATCGTGTAGTAAAGAATTGTGTAGAATAAAAAAAACCTTAAAAAAACTCTGTGGTAGCATATATCTATCTACAACAGAGAAATACTAAGAAGTGTTTTTACCAGAAATAAAACTTTTCCCCCTTCATTATCAAATTTACTGGGCGCATGTCTCTATTCGCCTGGAACAATTTCGGGAAACCATGGAAAGCCAAAATGAGAATGGCTGGACTGGGATTCGAACCTCGGTCCTTCCAAACGCGAATGTATTGGCTTGCCCTTGGGCTACTTCGCTCAGGCCGTACTATGAAAGATCGGCGGCTGCGCTTCTGTACTGCAGTAAAAGTTGGCATAGGCTACTTTTTTATCCTAAAAAAATCTCTCATTCCCTAAAAAAAAAATTTTGTGCAGTTAGCATTCTGGGTACAATGGTGCGTCAAGCTCGATATATCGATAAGTATCGATATGGAAAATAACTTATTGATTGATATGTAACTGAAAAATTTATCGGTCCTTGCTATATATAGCTTAACTATTATATAAATGCGAAAGTGTGTTTGTTTGTCCTTCCACGCCGCAATGGAACAGCGCCAATTTTTGCACAGGGATAGTTGAGCGGCTGAAAGTCGATATTGGCTACTATTTATCGCAAGAAAATATCTCAAAAAATTTGCTTTCTTGAGTCAGTTTACCGTACGCGGACCGTGGAAAGCAATGGTGGTGGCGGGTGGAAGCGTTGAGGCAGGGAGGCGTGAACCTTATTAAAAAAAAACCTAAACAATTATTTTGTAGTCCATGCGAGCCAAAGTTTATTATAGGTGTGGAACGTTAAAGTCTATTTTCTATGTTCATATTTTACTGTGGTGTTTGCATTTGAAAATGTAAAAGAAAGCTGAAATCTTTTTCATCTCATGCTCATTGAAATTTCTTTAACTCGTTTTCATCTCGCGAGTAAAGTTAAAAGTTTGTGAATGCTCATCGTAGGACACAGCCGTGATATTACGAGGGTTGTGTGCACCAATCAGTAGCTTGGGATAGTGCATTTGTAGATGGGCCTTAAGACTCCAGAATATGTAGTAATCAGTTTTTAGCATTTCTTTTTTCAAAAGTCCTCAAACAACTCACCAGATGTAGCAGGCAGATTAAATCTGCACAGGAAATCCATCAACTATTATTTTCAAATTATATTATAACTTTTATTTAAAAAGAATTTTATTAATTTTTACATACTTTTCCATTGTGCACAGTGTGCCGTCACTTGCCGCCTGATTAAGCTGGTCTAGTCAGGGAAACGTTGCGTCCACGTGGAAATTGTGTTCGTCCTACTTTTTTGTGTGTGCGCGCGCGCATCCACCCACTAATACTGCTCTGTGGGTACTTGTGCAATCTGTCGCCTTTTTAAAATTAAATCAGCAGCCTATTCCTGCCATATATCCATGTCAGTGTGAGAAAGGAATATGGTGGAGATATTTTTGTTGCCATCTTGTTTATGTTGGCCAGAAAACTTAGCAAAGTAACCCAAAAATTGCGTAGTCTGTATCTTTTAAACCTTAAGTTTTTAGATTTTTCCCTGAAAGAAACTTACGGGCTCTCGCTATTCTAATTAGGTAAATCACTTAACGCAAGTTGCATTTCCATGTAAAAATATTGCTTGCTACCACTGTGTCCGGCAGAAGCTTGAGAAAAAAAAAACTGCTATCGGAGCCTACGTGTAAGCAGGTGTGGACGGTTCTATGGAATAGCCATTTGCCACCACAGAAATAAATGTGAGTGCATTTATTTTTATTTTACTTCTGCAACTGTGTTTTTTTTAAACGGCTTTCACTCACATCTGCAGTCTCAGTCAATGCACAGAGTTAAATTGTTTTGTTGCAATAGGGGAAACTCCTTAAGTTAAATAAACAATGTGTCCAAAAAGCATTAGTGAAAATTTTCTTTCCCAGCTTTTATATTTACTATTCACCTTATTCTTGTTCAATGTCCTTATCACATTGGATGAAATTTTTAGCCGGTAGGAAATCTAGCACCAAAAATTGCACAGCCAATTGTGAAAATGTCCTCTTTCTCCTTCCTTCCATTTTCCCTAATTCTCCAAGATTTTTTTAGAGATTGGGATATGACTACAATGAGGTTTATATTTTGAGGGTTCCACTTTGGTAAATTTTTGTTTTGATAATTGGTAACAGTTCATAGATGTGTGCTTGAAGTATTGTGTCTGCCTTAAGTAACTCTTATGAAATTTTTTTTCTTTAACTATTTATAAACTACATTTTGAAGTATTCATATCACTGAATATCTACAATTTTATATATACATATTTTTTTTTTTTTTTGTGGTCGTCTACTTAACCAGAAGCATTGTAGCAATAGAAAAGAAAAATCAAGAGCAGTACAATTTTTTGTCAAATTTATTTTTATTTTGTTGTAAAGCTCCTTCAAGCACACAGTATTCATTGCACTCTAGAGACACTTTATTGTAAATTTATGAGTTTTATTATGGGTCTGTAAATGTTGTAATATTCAATAGCCATAATGTGCATGTATATATTTTGTATTTTCAAGATCTGTATAAAACCTTTTATGTAGTTAACAATAAATACAAGAGTGTAAACATTATTGCTGGTAATGTTTTCTGATTTAGGTATCAAAAGCTACCTTTTGTTTGTCTACTTTCGGCAGGTGATATCAGTGAAATTTTCAGAACAGTGTGTTGCGGCAGGTATACAGTTTTACAATATTTTAGACTGTATGCTCATAGCATTTTAAAAACTAAAGTATTGATACAAAATATAATTGAAATAGCAAATTCTAATGCTTCATAATATGTATTATTAATATTACATTAGTAGACAAAATGGGTAGAATTGTGGGGCATGATAATACTGTTTTGCCCGGATGTGGCAGTGTGTTATTCCAATTTTTATTCTCAAAAATTTGTGTTGGTCATATTTTTATGCAGAAAAAATGATGAGGTTGGTGTTTTTACTTGGATGGGAGTAAACGATGATCATGTTTTTGGTTGAATAAATGTTTCATTACAGTCCAAGTCACTTAACAAAATTTTAAATTCATTAACTGACTTTTTTATCATTTAAAAAAAAAATTCATTGTTACCACTTATTTGTAAAATGGAAAAGTTGGTGAATTTAAATTCTCTTAGTGAAATCTGGGATACATCAGATAATTTTGAACACAGTTTACCTGCTCCTCAAGGTAGCTTTCTATTGCGTTCCAAGAAAATAGAGCATTAAGTAAAACTGTGCTGATTAGATTCATTATGACCATAGTAGACACACAGGAACTCAAGCCAGTTTTTAATAATCATAAATTTTTTACAGAATAAATAAATATAAATCAATATTTCATCCCATAATGGCACAATAGAAAACCAAGAGTGAGGCGAATTGGCATAATGGAAAAACAAGTGTGGGACATAGTACCACAAGAATAATAAGTGGAACAACACCTTTACTCTAATCCAGAGAATTATATCGTAGATAGCACAGTTTTGCTATTACTACAATTATTAATTATTTTTCTATAGTTATCCTTTATACATTTTTATTATGGAAAATCAGTCCTCGTTGCAATAATACTGAAACAACCACACGTCCGAGCAGAAGATGTTGGCAATACTTACTAAAAGTGATGACGAGGGTCTAATTATTGTCAGATGACGATCTGCGCGCCAAAGAAAGGGCAACCATCAACGTCCACAGGTATCGCGCATGACATGGAAATTCCTGGGCATGTAATTTCCGAAACTTCATTTAATTTGGATGACTGTGAATGTAACATGAATTCAACAGTGAAGTGGCAATGTACTACGTCCTGTTGGTTACAAAAGTAATTTAATACTGTTGTGCATCCTTTTTAACCTTTCAATATTTCCTTATATTCTTTCCAGCGACTTGGTAGCCTTTATTGCAGATGAAGGCAATAGGTACCTATTTCAACTACTCGATTGAACAACGCCCAGTTCTGCCCCATAAGACTGAGCAGACGGACATCACTTGCGATGAATTGTA
Source organism: Clitarchus hookeri (assembly GCA_002778355.1). Classification (NCBI taxonomy): domain Eukaryota; kingdom Metazoa; phylum Arthropoda; class Insecta; order Phasmatodea; family Phasmatidae; genus Clitarchus; species Clitarchus hookeri. The sequence goes on along the minus strand of NQII01000961.1, from coordinate 1,040,752 downwards.
TTGTTTCACCGCCTTATGCCACGCGTGAAGAAGTTGGCACTACACTTCGCTTCAGCACCATTTCTCCCAGCTGGGAGGTGTTGATCAACTAAATGGGCCGTGTGCGCACACAACCCTACACTGTAGGTTGGTACACCCCTCCATGCATGTGCAGGGAGGGTCAGTCTCGTGGGGTCGACCGTAGCCATAGCCCCTACTGATGGGTTCGGCTNGATGCCTCTGTTGGCAGTGCTTCCGCCCTGTTCCACAAGATATAGAGAAGTGCGAATTGGGCACACGTAACTGCAAATGCGCTCGTAATACCTGCACCATAAGCAACCGCGAAATAATGAACAGCGCCAAAGTGTTGCAAAACAAAAAGCAATTAGAATGTGAACCAGAATTTTCAGTCAACAACAACCAAAAAATGTATAAATACTCATTCAACCAATATATGTGTGCAAGTTAAGTGGGTATATGGCAATGGGTCTCCACATTAAAATGTAGACTGTATACAGAGATATGCAGTCGAACATGCTACAGTCAGTAGGACAGGCTTCAGTGTTACCAATGCTTTCACCCTGCAAACCACGCCAGGATTGGTTAACTAGTGCAGAGTGTGAGCAGCACATGTACAGGTTGATGTTTGCAGCCTGGCGAAAGACTGACAGTAGAAGGCAGTCAATTCATGTGTCGCCAATGCACAGCGGTGGCAGATGCAACACCGTGTCTGTCACATGCAACCAGAGTGCATGTGGAAGAAGTAAAAAAGACCATGCTGCTCGCTCATTCCACGTCCCACCAGCTGGCCTTGACCTCAGTACCTCTCCTTCCCATATACGCCACTTACGTACCACTACTCACTGCCTACTTTCCCCATCCCTGCCATTTCACAACAGCTGGTCCCAGTGCTACCAACCCAAGCACACAGAGTTTCCCCAACTAAACCAGGTGATTTTATAACTGATGAGACTGTAGGCAGTCTCGTACGTCTGAACTATGCTAAAGATATGCGGGTGATGCTACGAAGGATGCCCTACAGTGAATTGACACTGATTTCACTTGGTTGAGCGGTTTATTCATTGTCCTTGCTACAGTAGAATAATGCGTGAATGAGGGATGGTAATGGACTCAGCACTTAAACGGTGAAGAACACGTGGTCTTCGATTGAGACGCGATTGCATTAAACTCTCCGGTGAAAGGTAGGATGGCTCTCCCCTCAGTACATTAAAATAACACAAATGTTCCGGTTGACTAATATTAACTATTGTAGTGAAAATGATTGCAGCCTACTGAGGGGGCTCGCTCAGGTGCTGAGACGAACTGGGCGAGTATTGTCCGCTGCCGCCACAAGTGACGACAACCGACATAAAATGCAGAACGATGAAATATTACATTTACACACTGATGTGATTACGATGATGAAAAATTGGACAAATGAAATTAAACACATTGGTGACATCGCTGTTTATAAACAAATGTCACCACACTAAATGATTTCTTACAATGTTGGAGGCCTTTATATAAAATTGTTAGAATTTCACTGGCTACAGCGGTGCCAGGTGGCTGTCTCATGAAGGGATGGACGAGTCCAACTGGGCAAAGGGGTGTGGAATGCTATGCTTGATTGCCTTTTGTACAATTTAAAACACCACTGGCTGTAGCCGTCAATGCGGTGACTGTGTTCAATATGTTTATAAAAATTCTTAACAGTGGTGGATGGCATTTTGGGGCACCTATCTCTTCAATTCCGGCCTACCAGCCAGTTAACATCACCCAGCAGTGCATTGCGTCGCATTCAGCTGCGAGGACACAACGACCAGTTGCCAGTGCACACGACGGCTGTGGCTTTTCTATAAACACTGTTTCGGATCGCCTAACCAGTTATTAAAATAGTTACCTTTTGTAATAAGAGTAGGGCGGTCCCATGAGTTGCGTAATACTTGTCGGCAAGAAGGTGCAAGTTCCGTTCTTGACGACCCGCACTACGCAATCTTGGCCTGATGTAGTTGGTGCAGCCCGGTGTAGCTGGTGTATTCGTGACCGCAGCAGTCAGAGTGGGCACAAGGAACTCGTGGATGCGTGGTTCACGTCAAATTCTTGGTTTAACAGAAACTTATGAGTTCTCATTAAGTGTTGCATTCCGGGCCCTGGCCCTATCGATGAAGTCATCGATGCCTGGAGGAGGTATCCTTCATTTATAAGGTAAAAAGATAATATTAATGTGTGCAGGGGAGCCTGAATACCCTGGTTATATATTCAGTTATAATGTATTCACGGTAACTTCAAGATTTTCTGAAGCCCTGCTAAAGATCTACTTTCCAGCCCATTTCGTNATGTGGCTAACGGCTAGGGTGATTTTTCAAAGGTTCTTTTCAAAAGTATCGAAGATACCGTGAATGGATTATATCCTGTAAATTTGTACAGTGTGTGTCACAGGCAACAGCCATGTGGTCGATCGGCCCACGATCCTGAGAATTGAGACTTCGTGCTCGTGCAGTGAGCTGGCACCCATTCTATTCGAAGTAGGAATATTGCATAATATTCTGCTTTTTCTTAACATAGTCGCCTGGCGATGTTTGCAGTACTATCCCCTATCTATCCGGTAACGTTAATGGCAGAGAAATATGTTGTTCGTGAGAGCAGTGCCCAGCATCGGTGGCACTCGTACCAAATGATTTAGTCAATCGTAGTGGGTGTAATGGACTACACATGTTTTCGCACCTGTAGGATGTCCGTCTTTAGCATCACAATTTTAGCAGGAATAATGTGAACCACGTGTTCACGAGCCCTTTATGCCCACTATGACTACCACAGTTGTGTCCACACACCAGAGACACCACACCGACAAGCTTGTGGGCACGATTAAGGGTGTGCATGGTAGTATCAGTGCAAATACATCAGAGGTTCTAATTTATTCCGTGTTATGATTTCACCAGTGTATTTCATCAGGGTATTTATTAATAGCGTCAGTGTATGTATTCAGTGTATATAATTAATACCATTTGTTTTGTCATCATTTGAGACAGTCTACACAGCCACAGCCAGACACATGTGACATTTTACATTTGGCAGTACTGTGGCTGGTACGATCGAAACATTTAGAATTAGTATAATCATTTTTATTGTGTATTGTTTGAGGGAAAATTATGTAATCTTAGTTTAATTTAATTCATGACCCTTTCATCTCAATGTCATTTTTAGTGTATATAGCGATCGTTTCGCCACATGGCGTCGGCTGCGCTCAGGTGGCGTAGGAGCCGGCGCACACCTCCCCCTGTTTCTCGTCAGCAATTCAACACATCCAGACAAGTAAGTCTCTCGCTCCGCAGAGGCCCTCGGTGCAGACATCATCAGTTGAACTTGTATCCATCAGTATCGACGTCATAAGCTGAATCATTATTTTATCTGTGTCATTATATTACTTGTATAGCACCGAGGGGAGAGCGATGTTAATCTTATCGGAGAATTGTTAAGTGCATTCGAGTTTCACATTGTAAAGACCACGTGGTCTCTCGCAGTTTCCGAGCCATTAAGGCAATTTTGTATTATAGTTGTGTGTGCAGTAGCGAGTCTCAGGTAATAAATACCTCAACAAGCATCGTTCGTAAGTGTTTTATTTGTAATTAATTAAGGCATGTGAGGCGGCCTACAGCCTCGCCATTGTGTGTGACGGAGTGTTGACCAGAGTCTTCTAGGCCGTCAACCGAAACGATCCCCATCTCATCAGCTCACCGCAGAGCTGCGGCGCCGGGCACATAATTATCACACCATCAAATCTGGTAACACCGCGTGTCAGGTTGGTTTTCCTAACACTGGACGTGGAATCCACCGTAGCCAAGCTTGACGTCAGAACCTTGTTACTATCTTCAGTTTTCCCCAAGGACACACTGCAGGTATTGATTCACACCACACAGGCTGTTTGACCATTTCTTGTGCACTTCAAAGGCCGATGCTGTGCAATGAGTGTAAGTGCAATGTACCATCACCGCCACTTGGAATGAAAAAAAAAAAGTGTATGAAAGTAGACATGTGAGATTGAGTACGTTATTTCTTGGCCACATCACTGCCATTTTAGGGCGATAGTACCTGCAAACCATTTGACCACCAGGGCCTCATGTAAGTTTCGCAATGACTTCCAGTGTTACATGTAATTTTTGGTATTCTATTGAGCCATCTTATAAGAGATGGCTACTGCGATGTCGAATGGGCACAGTATTACCAGTCCAGGTCTACGACGAATTTGTCTTAGGATATGTCACGAGTCTCATGTTAATCCAAATTTCTCAAACTGATTATTGGTGCTCGCTCATGGAAACACTATCAGTTTACAAACTATGCAGCTCAGACTTGATAAAATTGTAATTTTATCATTTCGGGATATTTAGACTAACCACTAAATCTGAATTTAATAATGTGACAGGCCCAGGGATGCGCAGTGGCAACTATCATTTTTCACCACTACATTGGGTGAACTCAGAGTAAATGTAAATTTTCTCTGTGTTCTTCACCCATTTACAGTACTACGTATTTTCTTAAGTGTCAAATGGTTCCCCTCTAGGTTTTCAGTATTATGTACTGTTTTGTTTGAGTTACTTCGTACCTAATGCACCAGCACCTCAGGGTTACATGTATTACAGAAAGTTTTCTTCAAGACTGTAATTTTCATGCAAGGCAATGTTCTAGCTCTCCCTTAATACTAATGTGTTACCTCTTGAGGTTTTTTTTGGCGTTATGTGCAGTTATTTTTAACTGACTTTGTAAATAGTGCATATGTTCCTGAGGGTTACATATGTTTTTTCAGTGTGCTTCCATCGGGATATGTAATATTCATACAAAATAATATGTCTGTGCCAATGCAGGACTCAAGTGTTCGCTGTAGCACCAGTCATGTGTTTTCAGACTTAAGTCTTAGTCATTAAACCTTGAAAACAACCTATGTTTGAGGGTCTGCATTTCACATGGCTCGAATACTAAGTGCGAGCTAGCAACCTCAGCATTTTCGTGTGTGTATCACCATTCTGTCAGAGATTCTGCAATAACCACCAGTGGGGTGCGGTAGTCACCACACTAGGAAACCTCTTCTTGGGGTGGTGTGCAGCATTACAATGACGTATTGATCACAGCACTGGCCAAAACATCTCCATACTCTAATTTGGCAGTCATCTGTATCCAGACAGAACTGTGAGTCTTCGCTGAACACCACACTGCGCCTATTCGTAAGCTGCCATGCTGCCTATTTCCAGTAGAAGGTTGCACATCCTTGCGAAGCTCATGTTGTCAAGGGTTGCCACAATGACAGATCCTGCACTGCTAACTGCCTGGATATGGTACTGGTAGACACAGGCATATCATCAGTTGTGACACGGCCCAAAATGGCGCGCAGCGACTCCCATGGAGTATCCAGAGTCTGTTGTACGACTAAATTATCCTCTGTGGGTGGCCTGCCAGGGTTAACCCAAGCCTTGTCAACAGATATGTATTTTCATTCCTATTCTCATTGCACGCAACACTGACTCACAGTGTAGGCAGAACGATTCAAATGGCAAGAAATGCACCGAAACGTCCAACCTGCTTCTCGGAGGCCAATGATGCTACTCCTCTCAAATTCTTCCTGCTATGCAAAGATTTCTCGAATGGGTTGTCGGGTCATGCTGTATGTTCAATGAACTCTGCTCTGTTGCTCAAACTGCTACAAAGGGTGACAAAGGCCTTATTTGGTGTCGTGGAGCTGTGAATGATGGAGGAACATGCTCCCTAGTGACACTTCAACACGCAAATCACATAGAACACAAATGGAACATATGTTGAGCTGCAATATTAATGTNTGCTCCCTAGTGACACTTCAACACGCAAATCACATAGAACACAAATGGAACATATGTTGAGCTGCAATATTAATGTGTGTCAATTTTCTATGTACTAGCACGATTCATTAATTGTTATCTATTCTCTTTAAATTTAGTGTATTATTAATTCGCCTGTCCAGAAACTTTACTTATGGGCATCACCAAGATATTTTCCAAATGGAGGAACAGGAATTTAAAAATGTTTCCTTCTGAAAAGTGTAAGATTTACAACTTGGTTTTATTCTATATTCATTCACAAACACCAACGACTTTTAATGTGAATTCATTTGTTTATTGTCAACAATATAAGTACAATATAATATTACAAATTATATTTCAAATAAATACACAAACAAATATATATGGAAAATCATGAAGAACTCAATTACTCCTCCCAGCAGGGATTTGCATTTTGAAGTAGTGTCACCAATAAGCAATTTATTTGTTATAAATTTTGTTATTTCACATTTAATAGAAAAAAAGCCGTTTCCAGGGAAGAGCAAGTGCCTTCCCTTGCCCCCTTCAGATGATACTTTTGGCATGTACTGTCACTGCTGTCACCCCACACATTATCCATGTTTCTGGAGGCACTATGTGGTGCCTTACATTGTGTAGGGATGTCAGGTGCATAAATTAAAAGAGTATTTGCTTGACCATATGTTCTATTCCATTGATAATTATTTAAATTCATATGAACCAGGTTTTTATATTAAAATTTTTATTTGCCCTGTTGATTCGGGTGCTTTATCTCCCATATGGCAGTTTGTAATGTATTGCATATATTGTTTGTGTTTATTGTACTAGATATATTATAAATTTTTATTAGTGAAAATATTATTTTATCACTTTTTATATAATTTTTAATAACCTATTAATTGTTTTTTTGTAATTTTTTAAATTTTCACTCTACAGTAATTTATTGTGAAATATTTTAATTTGATCCATATTTTTCTTGAAAAGAGTCATCAGAGTTGATATAAATAAAAAAAAAAATGAATATATGGTACAACACAGTAATATTATAAACACTCATTCGAAAAACACCATTCCATTCCCACAGCAATTTGCATGCATGAGATCGTTTTGCACGCAACCAATTGTGAAATATGTTCTACTTATATACAAGTATTCTGATGTTTTATTTATCTATCAATTAAATAAATCATGTTGTTTTCAGAGTTCTCATTACTTATTTCACCCTCTTCTTGTTCCTGTGCGAATTGAAATTCTTATTAGCTGTGGAATATTACATACATGTATAGCTTCGCCATAAGAGTACAAATACAAATTAATAAAACACGACAATCATAATTGACAAAACATCTGCGTTCTAAAATACTTTAGAACTTGTGAGTATTCCTGTACAATTTGTAGACCAAAACCCTGCGTTCTTAAATACTTTGGTTCTCGTGAGTGTTATGAAGATCATAGCCTTTGAGGATAGTGTTTGCTGATTATCGTACCAATAAAACTGTGCTGCGCATCTAGAAAGGGCATTCGGTTCAGAGGTGCGGTTACACTGCACGCTCGGTGGCTGCATACCGAAATACGTAGGAATTTAGAATATATCGGTGCAAAAGTGCTCCATGTATTAGTTTTTCTATACCAATACTTACCCAAATAATTCCCTGATAAGGGCACTATGTACAACTTCAGATCAAGGGTAAAACACTGTTGTCCTAACAGACACATAACAAAGAAGCTTTCCCAGTTTGTTATAAAAAAAAATGAATATTTCATTGTTAATGTATTTAATAGGTGGTTTCTATGCCTTTTCTACATTACCAAATCATAGGATTTTTTTTTATTTCGTGAACTGGCTCTACCATTGATTATAGTGGTGAAGTGTCACTTCTGACACGAATTTAACATAGTATATGATGGGGTATACCAACTTTTAAACACCGAAAGGATGTTTGCTTTCCAGTTTCTCATTCTGTAACCTTGTAAGCCAAGAAATAAAGACGTCTTCTTCATAAACATGAATGCGATGTCGTTCATGATTCCGTATTAGTACAGCCCGGAACACAGTACTTTAAAACACGACCCATGGTTTCTTCACTTAAACTCCATTAAACAACAATACATTTTCATGCTGCACAGCTTTAACTTTCAAGTATATTACAAAATTAAAACTACCATACTCTTGAATTCACTGTTGATCTAAGTAATTCATAAGAAAACGCACCATTTCTGACAAAGTTCAAAAAACAAATACGTCATTAGTTGTTTAGCTTACTACTAGCACTTGGTGGCTGCATACCGAACTACAACAATTCGTTTGTGAGTAGTCATGGAGTGTTGAGTGAATTGTGGATTGCTGTGGGTGGTATGAAAGAAATAGGTGGTGGTAATGTGGTCGAATTAGTTTTTGTGATCTCTAAATATTGACCGCAGGTAAGCAATGGATGTCGATGAACAAACTGCAAACAAGAGAAAATTATCAGTTGGGCAAGCAAAGAGTAATCGTGTAGAGATTGATGGCTTTACGATGAAGCCTCTAAATACTGCTGGACTGGTTAAACCTCCCCAGTTATGCTATCCTCGGGATAATCCAGGCCTTCTTGTTGTTTTTGTTGAGTCGCAAGGTACAAATTTTGGCAATCTACACCCTATTTCTTTAGGTCGCCTTGTACAACACCAAGGTTTTATATATGGTGTTCCTCTCGATATGTCGATAGAGGACATTCGCGAAGGTTTGGAATGCGATTACAAGATTTTATCTATTGAGAGGTTATCCAAACATGTGGCTAATGGAACTATATCGTAACGAATACATATCTGACTGGTGAAACTGACCTTTCAAGGGCAACTCTTATCTACTGAAATCGTACTCTATAAAGAGATATTTAAATTCAACCCTAGGGTACAATCTGTGTTGCAGTGTTTTCGGTGTTTCTGCTTCGGGCCGACCCAAAAACATTGCCGCGCAAAGAATGTTCGATGCCCTGCTTGTTCTCAACCTCGTGATATATTCAAATATACTACTGCAGATACACCGGTTTGTATGAACTGCTCTGATCAACACATGGTGCATGACAAGACTAAATGCCCAGTCTGGGAAATAGAACACGAAATAAATAGTGTCAAGGCATACTACAACCTGCCATATGCTGATGCCAAAACCAAAGTCCATCCGTATTTCAGGGTCTTTCCGGTGCAACAACCACAACCATCGAATCCAATTGTGTCCCCACCCACCTCACTGGTTCAATTACCACCTCTGCCCACACCTTCAGTTCTCTCTACAACATCATCGCCTCCGGCCTTCCCGACGTCGTATTCATTGGCTACACAAAGCTCCTCACGACCCTCCCAAATGACCACAGTGAGGTCCGATGGATATACTGTTTGTTACAAATCACTACCTCCAGTGACTTCAAACATTGTTACTCCTTCATTTAATATTAGAGACTATTATGCTCAATTCAAATCGGATGCTTTCAAAAATATTCCTTTTCCTGTTCGTGCCCCACTACTTGATGAGGCTCCGCCCGCTGAGGAACAAATTGACTTCCTTGGTCGACACAATTGAGTATATGTTCACCATAGCAAAAAAATATTCGACTTATAATTTTGACCGGGAGAGTAATTTTCAATCATTTGTTCAAATTCTCCTATAAGGGGATGTGTCTTTTGAGGTGAGTGTGTGTGCTATTTGTTTCCACTTTCTTACTACCCTTGTTTTCTTCACGTTTTTGAGCCGTACCGTGAAACGCTACATATCTCCCGTTTAATAGGTTTCCTTTCCATCATTATTTGGATGCACATAATGCAGATGTTGTTCTACTGTCTGAAACCCGGATGTTACACTCCTACCCTCTCTTTATAAGATCATTTCGTCTCCCCTAAGGATGACAGAGGGATGGCTATATATTTGAGGAATACGCCTGCTGGTGAGATTTTTAATATTACTTATCCTGACAGTTTCCATGGCGTTGATGCGTTGGCGATTCGGTCGACTCTCGGCTGCTTCAATATCACTATCGTCTCGATATATTTCCACCGTAAGTTTCTAAGTTGAGAAGACGATTGGGCATCTTTCTTTTCCCAGTTTCCACATCCTGTAATTGTCGATGGCTATTTCAATTGCCACTATCGTTTGTGGGGTAATCCCTTCGAGGATGGTTCTGGTCGCCATTTGGCAGCATTTTTACTTACATCATATTTTACTTTACTGAATAGTATGAAACCTACATGGCTCGAGCTTCCTCGTTTCCGCTCAACTGCAATTGATTTAACTTTTGTTTCTGCTAGCCTTTCCAACTGCTTAAACTGGTCGGTACATAATGATACATGGGGTAGTGATGACTTTCCGATTATCCTCACTTCTTCACTAACTCATCCATCTCCTTCCTCTACGTTTCGTCGATACCGATTGTTATACAATCGGGCCTGATTGGTACAAATTCTCTTCCTTAATGTCGGAAGCAACCACACATTTCCCTCCGATTACAGCTTTTAATTTTAACATGGTTTATGATGTCTTCTATACATCTCTTTTGGAATCCGCTAAAAGTTCTATGCCTTTTCGCCCTTTTCGTATTGGTGGTCGGAAACATGGTTCCACTTGGTGGGATGTACAATGTGGCGGTTAATTACCATCACTTGAATGCACGTCACCAATATAAACGTCAGGCTACATTGACCTTTTTTCTACATCTTAAGAATTGCCAAGCAGAGGTGCGAAAGTAGTGGTCTGAACGTAAAAAGATTAGCTGGAATACTTTTTGTGCTTCACTTTATAGTACTACTACCTCTCGTATATTATAGAGTAAATTGAAAGCCTTTCGTGCTAGTAAAAAGGGACATCGTTCCCAGCATATTTCCCTCTCTCTTGTCCCTGCTTCTATGGATCGCATTGCCCCTGATACCTTCCCAGAGGATGCTACCTTCTGTTTCCCTTCCGTTTTTTTCTCATGCAGCTACACGTAATAATCAGGTTTTTTTTTACCGGGCATGTACAGTTGAGGAATTAAGCCATTGTTTGTACACTGCAGGTAATACCATACCTGGTTTGATTACATATCTAATGGCCTCCTTAAGCACCTTCCTCGCACCAGGGTTAGCTCAATTTTATGATAAAGTGTTCTGTTATGGTTGTATCCCTGATGTGTGTAGGGATTTTGAAAGAGAGTCGATTTTGAAACCTGTAAAATTTCCTCTATCAGCAGAATCCTATCGTCCGATTGCACTGCGTTCTTGTTTGGCGAAACTTTTTGAGAGATTGGTCAACCATAGGTTTAATCGGTGGTTAGAATATCATTGTTTACTTCGTCCAGAACAACTTGGTTTTCGTTCTGGTATTAGTACCCTGGATGCTGTTGCTGTATTGTTTTCAAGTATTCGTGATGCTTATGCTCACCGGAATGTATTGGGTACTGTGTTTTTAGACTTGGAATTGGCCTTTGATAATGTTAATCTTAAACTTCTTTATGATAAAATGTCTAAACTAGGATTTCCATATACCCTTATACGATGTCTCCATTTTTTTTTAGCATTCGTCGTTATATGCCAAGAGTTCCTGATGGAGCAGATTTTGTTCGTCCTGTGTCCAATTGTTTGGTTCAAGGTAGTACTCTTATTCCCTTGCTATTTATCTTATATACTCAAGACATCATATTTCACCTGGGCTCCCACATTCGTTCTATTCAATATGCTGATGATATTGTGCTTTGGGTTGAATGTATCTCTTATGACAATGCTTGTACTTCTTTGACTACGGCCCTTGATTCATTATCTCTTTTGTTGGATGATCATGGTTTTAATCTTTCTGTGGAAAAGAGTCATACCCTGTATTTTACACGTAAAGTATCTGAGTCGCCACTTCCGTCTCCAACCATCAGAGGTTATGCTCTTCCCTGTGTGACAAAGGTACGGTATTTGGGTATATTTTTAGAGACCAGTGGTGGATGGACTACCTATGTTGAATACAATATTAGCAAATGTCGCAAAAGAATTAATATTTTAAAGGCTCTCGCCCATTATCGTTGGGGTTCCTGCTTTTTTGCTCTACATTCTTTTTATGTCTCTACCAGACGGTCTGTTTTAGATTACGGTATTCCGATTGCTGGTCAGTTGCCACTCCTTTTGGTGAACAAATTGGAGACTATACAGAACGTTTGCCTCAGACTTATTCTTGTCACTTTCTCTTTTACGCCCATTATGGTCTTGCGTAGGGAATATTTCCTTATATCATTGTCCGACCATTATAGACTGTTGGAAGGTAAACATTGGATCCATACCCGTAATTCTCGCGTAAAGGGTATTGTATAGGTGGTTGACAACCTTGGTTACATCCTACCGAAAGTATTATTAACGACGGTATGTCTTGTTCAATTTCCACCTAGATTGCTAGACAATTTGCAGTATGAGGTTTCGTTTCGTTTTCCTTGTCCTATCTTTCTTTCCCCTACTAGATCTGTTTCCCTCATTGTTATTCAACAAGAATTTAAGGCTACAGATTCTGAATATCCCGACTGTACTTTGATTTACACTGATGCCTCAAAATTGTCGAAGGTGTTATGTCTGCTTATTTTAATGCTTCACATAAATGTTCTGAACTCATTAAACTCCCTTCTACCCCCGCAAATTATTATGCCAAAGCTTTTGCAGTGTATATGGCTTTACATTATGTTTACGATTTCAAAGTCTTAAATCCTCTGATTATGTCTGATACATGTATTGTATTTATAGCCTTGTCTTCTCCTAATTCCCATAATGATGTGCTTATATGGTTTATACGGGAACAGTGTGTTCTTTTGGATAAACTAAATGTTCCTGTCCTCTTAATGTGGGTACCAGGGGATGTCAGGATTCAGGGGAATGAGATGGTGGATAAACTTGCGAAATTCGGTATTTTACAGGATGTTTTGAAGCCCCTATTTTCCTTTTCGGTTTTATATCCCCTATTAAAATGGGAAATTTTTCGGCATTGGAAACAGACTTGGGAAACTTATACTTCGGTTTCTGCTACCTTATGTGCACAACTATTTCCTGCATATTATCGGCAAAAATATATTATCATTGTAGTTCCCGTGATTTAGCAGTAACTTCTTTTCGTTTTCTTTCAGGTCATAATGCATCCCAGTCTCATTTGTATAAACTTCATATAGTCTCTAATCCTTCCTGTGTATGTGGGGNGGTTTAGCAGTAACTTCTTTTCGTTTTCTCTCAGGTCATAATGCATCCCAGTCTCATTTGTATAAACTTCATGTAGTTTCTAATCCTTCCTGTGTATGTGGGGCCCCTAGTGCAGATTTGACTCATCTTTTGTTTCAGTGTTCCACTGGACGCGATAGAAGTTCGTTGTATGCTGATCTTCGTTGGCTTCGTGTGATTTTTTCCTGTCTCTTACCCTTCGGTACTTTTTCATGACCCTCGGGTAGTTGGTGTCGTTATCACTCGGTTTTTACTTGCGCACGGTATTGTTATTTGATCTTAAGAATTTGGTGTCCTGTTAGATGTCCTTGGTGACCGGTCCACTCTTTCCTTTCTATCCCCTGTTCCATCGCCTTTCTTTCCCTCCAAGGTTGATGGGCCTCTACCTAGAAGAGTAGCATTTGTGCTCCTGTCTAGTATTTCTCCNTAGGAGGTAAGATCAATTACTGCAGTAAAAATGTGATAATTTGATAAAGTTTTAATGTTTGCGTTTTTGAGTAGGTAATGGTCAGTGAACCTTGACCTCAGTTTGATGAATCGACAAAATATAGTATTACCAGTAATACTATAATGATATAACAATAACCAGTTGGTATTAGGCTATCGCCCGGTGACGAACTCATTAACCTCTCCCTCCCCCCCACACCAAACCACGATAAAACTCCTCTGCCACGTCCTTCCTGAACTTTGCAACCCCCCTCTTAAATACCAAGTCCTTCCGCAACATATTCCACTCCCTCAGACCTCGCACGCATAGACTTCCTACCCCGCTTCTTTGTTCTCCTAACCCTCTGTTTCTTTCCACCGTTGTTTCCTCTCCCTCTAAACATCCCTTACTTTAGCGTGAGGGGAATTTATTGTGGCATCAAGGTAATCGGAGTATGTTTATTTAGCCTGTTTGCTTAGTTATATCAACTTTTTTTTAGAAATAGTTGTATATTTTAAAAGGGGCTGTATGTAGACCCAGGTACATTGACACAAGCACCACGCTATACAAATATAACACAATATTATACGTACGAGTTCAGCTTCATGTAAATCGGAATAAGCTGCAGTCGCGCATAGCAGTGAATATTTTATTAAACGTAGTAGTAACAGTAAGAGCATGTTTCAACTAAGTTACTATTGCTGTATGTCTGTGTTTTGTCCATCAGAAGCTGCAACAGTTGGTCATTTCTGAAGTTCTAGATGGTGCAGTTACGATGAAAGCATGATAATGTTGCTAACTTCTCGTAACCCAACTGCAATGCTCTAGTTGTATAAAAAACCATAGAAAAATACATTTACTTTCTTTATAATTATAGAGTAAAATTTCAAACACGTCTGTATTTGGAGTGAACATGGATCGATGGTCACTTTTATGGTTTATAGCAAAGTTTATAACTTTGACTAAAGTGCGAACAAGAGCAAAAGCAGAGTGAAATTGAAATGAAGGAAATAAAGGTAGCGTAATTATGAAGAATATAGGCTTTCCGTAAAATAACCTGGAAAATTGTACGTATCATCGGTACAAGGACATGCTGAAACAAAATAGTGTTGAGAGCTATGATAAACAGGAAAATTGAGAGGGTAAAAAAGAACAAAGCATTACCTCTAATGTGGAAGAGTGCAAAAAATCTAATATTTTATAAATGGCACCAGGAAATTGAATTCACACAAATTTGTGCAACTTTGTTATATAATATTACAATATTGCTTTGTTGTATTTTTCATGTTATATGTTTGTATTAATTTTTTGTGTTTCTTTTAAAACCAAATGTTATTTCAATACTTTTGGTTTTTGAAAGCCTCAGTGGGATAGTTCAGCTTTGCTTTGTTTTAGTTACGTAAATTTTAAGGTTAGGTCACCACTTCCATGTCTAGATTTAGTTAATTAATTGGTAATTATATATAATAGGGGCTTTTCCGATTATTGGGAAATGTTATATATGGTTATTACTAATCTCACATAATAGGAATTTTATTGGGGCTTCACGTAATTTGCAGTATATACCATGAAAATATAATGGGTTTATGCTGTAAAAGGTGTAAAACATATGTCCGATATATTTCTACCGGGTCGCTGGATTGTGTTGAATGTGAGAATGCCTCTGGAAATAGAAACCTTAATGTACAAAACGTTATTCACAGGGTATGTTTTTGCAGATACACTAAGGTTATACAGCTAAAAACAACTGTAATTTAGCAGTGTCTGAATATAATACATCCTGATGAAGTTTTCAGGGCTTACCTGTCTATATTCACAAGAGGATTGTACTACGTAACATATTAGTAGTAGAAAAAATATACATATTGTATATCATACAAAAATACATCCACAGTTGCTGTTTACAAGGTGGTTGGGTTATTTAGGAAGGGATTGGAAGGAAGCAGTTGCCACAGGGCGATAGTCCAACTGCTAGTTGGAAAAAATATTACTTTTACATGGCTCGGAGCAAGGTCATCTGATGTTACTTTTTTAAACTACGTCTCTAAGGTTCTACAGTTTTGTCACTTACAGGTACTAAAAGTTATTCATTTTGGTACATAACTGTTCAACACGAGCTGCGGGTCAGCGCCAACAGTAGCAAGTGAAATTGCCGCACCTGTTTAGAGAAATTTCCCATCACAAGCTTTAAAGTTTGCCTCAATTTTCCCTTTTTCCTCATGTTTTTATAGTAATGAATGTAGAGCAATAAAATGTCAATATAAGTGGCAATACTATTGTATAATCTTAGTATATTTTCTGTTAATAACTCTGCGCATTCTTGCGATTTCTTCACAGATGTCGCTTTAGGAGGCTCACTTTCAATTTAACATTAAAACTTAACTCCCTACTTAACCGTCCATTTTCACGCACTGGTCTAACTCACTCGAGAAAGAATCAATAGTTTTGAGATTGATAGTTCCTTTGCATAATTTATATTACTAGCTAAGATCATGCTTCTGTCGATAGTCTAAATTTAGAATGCCCCACCACGGAAACTATTGTAACTTTTTAAAATAACTCAAAAGTATGCTGTGAATAAGTGGTTTACTTTTAAAACACTTTCTATGACCAAACAGTAAAATGCATACACCTTCTCGCCACATTATGATATTCGAGCTAACGCAAAAACAATCAACTTTTCTCAGTATGCAAGTTTAGTTTATTGACGTTATGCAAGTTTAGGTTATTGATGACATGTCATTGGTTTACATGCCTTAATGTTAGGTCTAGTGTTTCGTCCATGTATCATCATTAGCAGTAAAATATAGAATTTGGTATTCTCAAGAAACTGGAAAATAAAAACAGAGATGGATTTCACATTAATCAGATAGAGCATCAAATTCTGCCTCTTATAAGAAGATTTGTTTCCTTTTAAAAATAAGTACAATGAAAGCTGAGATATGTTTTGTTATATGTAGCTCCAAAATTTTCAACAACTTCAGTAAATATTTCCAAAAAGAACCATTAATACATATAGCCTATTAAAGACTGAACTTGTGTTTTTCTCTCTCTTTGAAAATTCTTAGTGAAGAAAGAGCTTCAATGAATGAGCAAACACTCAATGTACAATTTAATACCATGGATGGGCCTAGAAGTGTATGGTAACAATCCGACAAACTTTCTGATTACAAGGGAATTGATACAGTTAGCAGTTGATGGTCATAAGATCTATAGACTTAACCTGGAGGAGAAGAAAAATCTGATGTGAAGAGAATGAAAGCAGAGGATGATAACAAGAAGTTACTGATACAATGAATGAACCTACTTTCCTCAACATGGTTGAAATTCATTTTTAAATAATTTCTTAAAAGCTAAGTTGGTAGGTAGGACTTGTCGTCTCGTTGAAAGCAATATCATTAAAGATGAAACCAGAAACACATACAACAGTAGTGAGAGAATTACGTATACACATGTGCCTTACCTGGGACTCAAACCCAAAAAACCTCCTACTATAAGCTAGTGTGCAATCCAACTGCATTATGGAAGTCGGGATTTGAGCATCAACGTAGAATTTAATCAGTCCAATGTCTCGACTGATAGGGTTTACTAACCTAAAATATTTATAGGGAAATCATTTTGAAAATAAGTGAATGAGCTACGTAAAACACATAAGGTTACATGGCCTACCATAGCGTTACTTGTGTGACGAATTTGGTGAAAATCGGTTGATTGGTCCCCGAGAGATGGCATGAAACCTCCATATTTTTCATGTGACGGTCTTCATAAATGGAGGACATTCAGTGATTGTGTACTGCCACTATTCAAAGTAAAGCTAAAACTTATTACATAGTTTCGTAGATGTAACACACTAAGCTAAAATGATTTTACAGCCGCCATTCTGAAAATAAGTGTCTGCCACACTTAAAAATACATATAATTATATGGCCTACCACAATACAACTCCTTTGCAAAATTTGGTAAGAATGGGTTGATTGTTTCCCGAGATATGACATAAAAACTTAATTTTTCCATGTGGTATATCTTACAAAATGGCGTGCAAAAGATGTTCTGGGGAAACCCCCCGTCCACCGCGTTTTCCATATTCAGAAATAGAACTCGGATCACCTTGGTGTAGGGCCAGCACACTACCATTTCTACTGCTAAGACCTCCATTCCAGGAAATTGCTGATGTAACTCCTTACTGCAGGAATCCTCACTCCCTTGCCCAATAACATCACTGTAGATAATAGTCCATTAATCGTTTGCACATTTGATAGTTGTAATTTTTATTGTGGGGCTCACTTACAAAATGGCAGAGAAATCAGTCAATTATTTCTTAAGTTATGACATAAAAAATTTTTGTGGCGCTATTTTACGAAACGGCGGACGAAAGACGCTCCGTGTAGACATAGTTAATGGTTGTAATATCTACTGCCAGCATACAACGTTAAGTTGGAATTGATTACAAGTTTTTGAGGATATAACATTCTAAGCTAAGGTAACTATATGGCCACCATTTTGATAATAAGTATCTGACATACCTGAAACATATTATTTAACATCATCTGCCCCAGTACTACTTGTGTGCCAAATTTGGTAGCAATCGGTGTATTGTTTACCGAGATATGACTTAAAAACTTTATTTATTCATGTGGCGCTATTATACAGAATGGCTGTGTGTTGGCATATATGATTCTTGTAAGAGATACTTTCAGCATACAAACTTCAATCAAAATTGGTTAAAGTGTATGGCAGATATACCAAATAAACCTAAAATATTTGTATGGCCACCATTTTGAAAAGAAGTACCTAATNGTTTACCGAGATATGACTTAAAAACTTTATTTATTCATGTGGCGCTATTATACAGAATGGCTGTGTGTTGGCATATACGATTCTTGTAAGAGATACTTTCAGCATACAAACTTCAATCAAAATTGGTTAAAGTGTATGGCAGATATACCAAATAAACCTAAAATATTTGTATGGCCACCATTTTGAAAAGAAGTACCTAATAAAGTTCAGTCATGTTAGACTGACCTGTTGTAGTATTACTTACATGTCAAAATGGGTGAGAATTAGTTTTAGAGATAAAAGCTTTATTTTTCCATTTGGTACTATCTTACAAAATGGAAGACTAACAACAATATCCATTTCAAAATTTAATGTTTACACAATGCTCTGCCAGCATACAAAATTTTTTTTTATTTAAATTGGTTGAATGGTTCCCGAGAGATGACACATCACCTTAAATATTAAAAATGGTTGCAATTTTTAAATTAAGTGCCCGGTATGGTCGAAAACTATAAAAGTCAGGTGTCCTTACTAAGTGCTATATATTTANTTTACACAATGCTCTGCCAGCATACAAAATTTTTTTTTATTTAAATTGGTTGAATGGTTCCCGAGAGATGACACATCACCTTAAATATTAAAAATGGTTGCAATTTTGAAATTAAGTGCTCGGTATGGTCGAAAACTACAAAAGTCAGGTGTCCTTACTAAGTGCTATATATTTACCAGGTTTGGTGAAATTCAATTGCATTCAAGAATTGAAATGGTGATGGACAAACATACAATCATACAAACATACATACATACATACATACATACATACATACATACACGAAAGTAGGCTAAAAAGAGCAGCAGCAGCAGAATCCAGAAGAGAGAGAAAAAAACTGGAAGAGCATTTAAAGAAATAATAATGTAAAACCAACACACTGTACAAAGTGAAAATGGGAACATGGTGGGTGGGGGGGATCCATGAGAAGCTGACAGTGCATTTGTCTCAGATTTTGTGAGAGTTTAGATACAGTACTTAGCATTGTAATTTTTTACTTACATCTCAAATTGGTTTGGAATGGTGCTGTTGTGTGCATTTTTCCTTGAGAAATAACCACCAGTGATAAAATACTAATATCTTAGTATTTCTCTCGCTCTGTAAATACAATTTCGTCCTTGTAAAAATCTTTGAGGTACTGGTTTTTGTGTGATATAGTTTCTGCAAAAGTGGCGTGTGACAGTGGCTGTAGTCCAGAAATTTAGAAGTAATTGTATGCCTAAAAAAATGCCAACTTTCATTGTGTAGTTCCATTTTCTATCATTTTCATTGCCATTCATACATACGGTATTGTATATACCCTATACAATAAAACTCTTTTTAGAAACTTCTAAAGAGACTATAAAAAATTTGGTGCAAAATTATGTAAAATTATTAAGCAAGAAAACTTTTCAAAAGGGTTTAATATATATATATTTAAAATGGTACCTACTAGGCTGAATTAATTATTTGGGTTTAACACATGATTTTATAACAGCAATTAAACATACAGAGATTTGTAAAACTTTTTTGTGTCCAGTTCACATTAACAGATTTTTGTTTTCACATTCCAGTGAAGGACTGGCTGTCGCTCGTACCGTTCACGGCAGCTGTTGCCGGCCTCTCGTACATGTCGTACCGAGCATTCTCGTCCAAGGTATAAATTAACATGTAATAGATTGTGTGTTAAATTTATTTTGTATTAACTGCATGAAGGCAGTGTGCACTCTTCTCGTTTCAATTTTAAGCGAACCCAGTGAGTTGATGAGTTCTTTTCTGCAAACAGTAGTGGTAGGCTCATATTATAAATGTCTTAAAAGAGAGAAAACAATGGGTGATATCTGTCCCATGATGTCAGAGATTGTGTGGCACAGTCTGTCAGCAGTAAATTTAGCTGGTGAGTACGCAAAAAGTACTTGCGTACGTTGAAGATAAGCAGGAAACTGTAAATACTTTACACCTGACACTATTTTTCACTCTGTTTTGGAATGTGTTATCCGACTATTAGTTTTTCAGCATTACCATAGCCACTGCATTCAGTTTATATTAAATGTGTGATAAAAGTTATTATGATAACTTGCCTGTAAGCTTTGCGGTTGTTTTAGTTGGCTGGCCTAACTCCCAGCATCAGCTGTGAAATGAAATAATGTATAATTTTCCTAAGTGAGAGGAAGCCAGTTATGCACATTTGGGTAATAAAGCTTGATGCAAACAGGTTACAGAGTTTGTACTTGGCATTAACGGTTGAGTAGGTATGATTGGAGAAGTTGCGTAACCTGTGGGAGATTTCACCAGTAGCTTTGATTTCACTTCAATGATTGAGCATGAAAGTGACTGAACCAGCCAGCCGTACATAGTGATGTTTTTTTGAAGTCAGTATCTAAGCCTCCCAGTCATTGAAAAATTATCAGCTGAACTATATTTCATTATCTATTATGAGTACTATTATGAGTAGCCTGATAACAACTATCTCTTCGCTGTTTGCAACTTCTGTCCCTGGCCATGTGGCTCCAAAGGTCCAAATGGCTTTGTATCACGCCTCATTTAAGCTCAGATAGGCAGCAATCATTGTAATATCAGTCAATCTGGAATTAGATGCATTTATAGTATTAAAATCAGTATTGTACGGTTGTGCTTGTATTTTTGTATTTGCTTTTGGCTCATGCCTATGTGCACTTTGACTGTCAGGCATATGGGGAGGCCTCTACAAAATCTCTGAAAGTTAGGAGCCCCACACAAAATCTAGGAGCCAGTGATTAAATAAACAAAACCATTGGTTTACTTCTGTGAGGACCACTATTTTTGGGTTTTAAATTAACATGAAATTTATATGCCAATGATTTTTACACTGTTTAAAACAGTTTATGGTACATTTATCAGTATTTAGAATTATTACAATTTCACTCGTAAGTCCATTAGGTAACTCTTGTAGCCATGTACGTATCTTGTTTTCGTGTGGAAGTACCGGTGATGGGAAATTCATGATAATAACCATCAGGTTATTTAAACTGCGCTGCATCATAGACAACCTGAACTAGTTAACTTTTACAATTTAAATAGATTTGACTATGCTAAATGGGGTGGAATATTAAAGATTGTTTGAATAACGGATATTTTATTAGTGAATGTTGAAAATACCCTTATCAATACAGTGTTTTTGTTGAAAATGGTTGTAATCTTTTTATTAGTGTTGTGCAGAAAGTATATACTTGGCAGAACTGTTTCACCTCATTTTTTAATGTTTTAGTGTCTGCAACACACAGCTTTGGATGTGTTCTCAACACTACTGCATAATATTATTTCTACAGTTCAGTCTCTATAGCCATTCATTTAATGGTCTGAAAGAATAACAAATTACAAAGCTGTTTTTGGGTGTATTTATATCTTCTAAATGTTCCAGCTGAACTAACTTTGAAGAAAAAAAACTAAGGAAGTCGAAAGAGTTTTTCGACTATTTTTAACAGAACCTTAAGTTTCAAACACTGGATACTGAATTATTACACTGTTTNAGTCGAAAGAGTTTTTCGACTATTTTTAACAGAACCTTAAGTTTCAAACACTGGATACTGAATTATTACACTGTTTTTCTTTATATTGCCAACTGTGCTTATTAAATGACCCAACTTACCTTCACTTTGATTGCAACACTTATATTTTTTCGCNTCTTTATATTGCCAACTGTGCTTATTAAATGACCCAACTTACCTTCACTTTGATTGCAACACTTATATTTTTTCGCACGTATATTGTAAAGGTTTTAAAGTAACTTTGAATATGGCTGCCTTAACCTCTAATTTTGGGGAAATCATGTACATTGAAAACCTGTAAGAGTGCTTTTTGATAAAATATCTATTGCTGAGTGTTAAATTAGAAGTGAGCCATAAACTCACGGAAGTTAACTTGACGTACGTGAATGTAGTTGAGTATTCATTGTAGCAGTTGTCATTGTGTTGAAATTACCACAATTTACACCTCAACCACAGTTTGAGTGAAGTTGATGGACTCCAGAAATGTTAATTAAAATCAGTGTCCTATGAGGCAGTAGTTTGTNCAACCACAGTTTGAGTGAAGTTGATGGACTCCAGAAATGTTAATTAAAATCAGTGTCCTATGAGGCAGTAGTTTGTGATGCATCTCTCTAGTGAATGTTCAAACCCTAGGTTTGTGGTGTACTTCAGAGTTTGTGAATCGGTAGGTTAAACATTTTGATGAAAAGCTTTTGGATACATTTAACAGAGTACTATATTCAAAAGCACAGATATTGAATTTTTAAATGAGGTAAATTATGNAAAGCTTTTGGATACATTTAACAGAGTACTATATTCAAAAGCACAGATATTGAATTTTTAAATGAGGTAAATTATGCAAGATTTAAATAAATAGTTTCACAAAAATTTTGTTGTTGATGTTGCAGTAATGTAATGTTCAGTAATGTGATGTTACTAATGTGCATTTTCTGATTTATAGCGTCCAATTAATCCAATGATAAGGAAGGACACTAAAAAGGTGGTTGACTTTATCGAAGTTGAAGATATTGGTGAGAAAGTATCCTTATGTCGTTGCTGGTTGAGTAAGAAGGTAGGTTAAATGTTTGGCTTTCCTTGGTAATTTTTGTTATTTTTCGTGTATTCAGCTTGAATTATTGAGTTCATGTTCTTTGCTGTAGTTACCGTACAGTTTAATGTAAAGCCACCTGTTGATTGAGTAGTTAAGATTTTATAGTTTTCCTTTTGTTGTGCGTTTGGTCTTTAAGGAAAACAGTAACAGTTGTGTTGANTTGAGTAGTTAAGATTTTATAGTTTTCCTTTTGTTGTGCGTTTGGTCTTTAAGGAAAACAGTAACAGTTGTGTTGAAGCATGAGCTAATTTTCATTTTTTCCTAGCATGTGAGGATTAAGGAATGGTACATTTGAATGCATGTATGTTCTTTNAGCATGAGCTAATTTTCATTTTTTCCTAGCATGTGAGGATTAAGGAATGGTACATTTGAATGCATGTATGTTCTTTTACTTAAAAAAAAATTAACATTTCACACGGCATCAAAAAGTCATAAAAACTTTCCTCTACCGTTGCAGTGCCGAGAACTTGGATTGGTTTCAGACTTGAGATGTTGGTAATGGTGGTGTAGGTAGTTGTGTGTTGTAATGAGTGGCATGTTTCATGTTTCTAGTGGCCGTACTGCGATGGTGCACATGGGCCCCACAATAGAAGGAACGGTGATAATACAGGTCCGGTGGTGGTTAGGCGTAAACCAGCTGCGGAGAAGTGAACGAATCCACAGATGCCGATTTCACTCGAATGATTTCATTGATGGGTGTCGTTAATTCATTGCCAAAATTAATTATTCAGCTAGTAGATAAGACGAGGGAAACACAAAGTTACATGTTATTAGAGTAGTGTGGTATGGAGCATGCGTGTTGTAATTTTTTATTTCTTCTTTCAAAATAGATTGTACCTTTTCTTTTAATCTAAAAGCTTGGAATGAGTACCTTTGTGGTACTGCATGAAAATTGTAGATTTTGGTATTTGTAAAGATTTATGGTTGGTAGTTTCCCTGGATGGGTGCAATTTTTGTTTGATGTAACGTAGCTTTACGTTACAAGAAAGCCAAAGAAAGCGTTGCTGTGTTAACCTGTAGCAGAAGCATGAAATGTCAAATGTAAGTAACTTTAAAAGTGTGAATTTAACAAAGCATTTTTACTGTTATTGAAGGTTGCTGTGTGAATTTACCAAAGCATTTTTGCTGATGTTGATGGTTGCTATTTTACTTATTTTGTAGTTACTTTTATGTAAACTAATTTTTTTTTACACTTGTGAATACTCTGTGTGCTAACAGCGGGTATGCTTGAGAGATTTTTGTTGCATGCAACAAGTTGAGACGAAATTGGTTTTTGTTGCTATTACTTATAATGTATGTGATTTGTGTGTTTAAAAACTCAGAAAAACATGGAAATGACAGAAAGTGGACTGTATTAAAGTATTTCAGTATTAAATTTATTTTGAAAAAAAAAATCTCAAGATAGCAAATGTTTTTATGACCATGTCGTGTAAGCCTTGGACCAAAGTGACATTTGGTATTGAGCAAGTTTCCTTGTGCGCATTTGTGTTTGCATGAAGGAATTTAACTCAATAACTGTTGGGTTATTACTCCAGTTTCTATTTGGTCTCATTTGCAGGTTTTTGCAGCACAAATTTCCTTCTTTGCAATTTTGTGCGTTTTGCAACAATTTTTCCTGGTTGCTTGGGCAAAAAAGTGTTTTCAGTGTACATAGTGGTTTTTGTTTATGATGCTGCTTTCTACTGTAGAACCCCTTATTTACACACCCTGATTTTACACTTTCCTCTATTGTACAAACAATTTATTTGGTCCTATGTAATGCACATACAGAATAAATATTGTTCTTTTTGCACTTTTCTGCCTTTCCCAACATTTTTTCCCGGACCCTTGATAAGTGTAAAAAAAAAAAACAGGGTTTCACTGTTGATGCATGATGTCAGGTGGCTGACGGCATCATGTTCTAGCAAGGTTTTGATGTGTCTGTCACACGTGTGATTCAACTAGCTGACCAGGCCCTGGCCGGTATATAATGCAGGGCGTGTGGCTTGACAGCATGGTACAAAGTCAAATTTCGGCTTAGCGGTCCTGCGTACTGGGTGGCACACAGCCATGGGTTTACCTGTGCTGGAGGTGGCCCAGGGTGGCTGCTGCTGGAGTTGACTGGAACAAGTGCCCCGACCTGGGGCGACGGTGGTGCTGCGGCTGGCGATGCTTTGGTGAGCCTTGGGAGGGCTGCTGGTCCAGGGATTCACAATCCCTAGTGGAACGAGCAGTNCATGTGTGGTCGTCCAGCGGTTCTGGATGGAGGGCTGAAATAAGGAGTGGGAGGGAGCTGGGAGGTGAGGTCTCTCCAGCTGGCAGGTGGCTTGAGCTCATTCCCCGGGGATTATGCTGCAAAGTGCAGTTGGGGCTGGGTTACAGCTCCTGTTGGTTTTGGAGGTCGCAGCTGCATTCCTTTCCTGCCACTTCGTACCTCTCCTTTGGTGTTTGGCATACAGGTAGGTACAAATATCAGCCTATCGAGAGGAGAGCGGGCGTCCGACAACGACGTTGGGTGTATGTCTAAAGGTGGGCAGTCCTCCATAACCAGTCTATCACTCCTTCCGGCGTCAGTTCAGCGTGATGGATTGAGTGAATCTGCTACTGGCTTACTGACAGCCCTTGGATTGTGTTGCTAGTGGTTGTGGCTCTGCCTTACTACGCACCAGGTGCACAGTGAGGATGACCATATACTGAGTGTCTTTTACTACATATGTGCGCCTGGTTAAGGGAGCCTGCAGTCCTACTCGAGGTTCGATAATTGGTTTGTCAAAGATGCAGTCTCCTGNATAACCAGTCTATCACTCCTTCCGGCGTCAGTTCAGCGTGATGGATTGAGTGAATC
This sequence comes from Clitarchus hookeri, assembly GCA_002778355.1. Taxonomy (NCBI): domain Eukaryota; kingdom Metazoa; phylum Arthropoda; class Insecta; order Phasmatodea; family Phasmatidae; genus Clitarchus; species Clitarchus hookeri. Next base: position 1,015,091 of record NQII01000961.1, on the reverse strand, counting down.
TGCTACTGGCTTACTGACAGCCCTTGGATTGTGTTGCTAGTGGTTGTGGCTCTGCCTTACTACGCACCAGGTGCACAGTGAGGATGACCATATACTGAGTGTCTTTTACTACGTATGTGCGCCTGGTTAAGGGAGCCTGCAGTCCTACTCGAGGTTCGATAATTGGTTTGTCAAAGATGCAGTCTCCTGCTTTATCCTGGTGGGCCGAAGTCTACAGAGGATAAAATCACGGTCACCCTAGAATTATCACTTGGAGGTTTGAGAGAAATCGTGTTTATTCCGTGGGGAATAGACACAGTGGCTCATACTACCTCCTAACTAATCTGGAACTGAACGGAAGTAAACTACATATGCCAGGTGAAGGGGACCTGGGTCTAACCTGAAGAAGAGCAGATGCGGCTAGGTAGCTATAATAACAACTGTCCCTAACTATCTCATTGCCGTTGTCCAGAAGGGTAGGCTGTTCAAGGGGTTCGAAGACTTCTTCGGGGGTTGCTGGTGCAGGTAGGTCGCGAAGACTGTAAGCAGAGCCCCAGCACACGAGGCGGTGGAGCGAGCTGCTGGAGATGAACTCAGAAGTACAACTGGAGAAGAACTGACGTTCCTCAGCGGTGCACTGCCATATATTCTACCTGCCGCTGGCTCGTCTGGGGTGCGGGCGACAAACTCCTCCTCCTGGGCTCTCTAGCGCGATCCCTCTGCCTGTGGCCGAACTATGCGCCTCTGTAATGCTGGGTTGTCTTGTTTGCGCGAGCTTAGGTGCTTAACTTTGCTTCTTGTCTGATGTGTCCGTGGGTGCCCCCGCAACTAGGGGCGTACTTGTAGACTCTTGTAACAAATCGTTTCGGGGTTAAAACTCCTCGTGGGGTAATGTGATATGTACAGATGAGGCAAAGTCGTGTTTATATTTGTCAAATAAGTGTTGCGCATCACTGTATATGCAAATGGCAAATTAGATATTTACATTCATGTCTTATGTACACTTCTTATCACATTAAGGTGACCTTGTTATTTTAATGTATTATTGTTAGGGTAATTTGATTGCTTGCTTATTTAACACTGCCAAAAATGGTACCCATTTTGATGACTTTCACTTACCTTAATTAGTAAATGGTGGCTTAGAATGTGGAATGCTTGCACCTGAAATAGTAAAATTACATACATATACAGTAGTTGTAATAGTAAAACTCCTTTTTGCTCTCCTTGATTTTACACAACAATTTGGCGCCTACTTGTTGACTGTTTTTACCCCATAAATTACCCTCATTAATCTTTCCTGCATTTGCAACAATTTTTAGTTTCCCGTAGAGAAGTGTAAAAAAGTGTTTTATTTTTAATTTTGAGTTTTATATATCGTGTTTATTAATGGATAGTTACAATAATATTTTTAAGTTGGCAGTAAAAATAGACTACAGTTTCTTATTGAAATTAAATTAATTAATTCACTAAATGAAAAAAAATTTATGTAACTTCTTTATATAATTTTTAATTTTAAGTGTTGTGAAAGTATGTTGAAGTGTTAAAATCGGCCAGCAAGATCTTAAAATTAGTTTCATTTTGGGGAGCTGTATGAAAATTGAAATGGGAGATTTCTCTATAATGTCTACATTTGGGGTGTTGTTACGGGTGTGATTATTGGTACCCAAAGGTTTGGTCATTACAGCCAAGTTCAGGATACTCTGTGCATTGAAATGTTCGTGAGTCAGCATGCCAACCCACACGCAGTAAGCTGAAAACATTTAACATATGGGAACCTTCAAAGCCTCCGTGTGAAATTAAACTGTGAAGCATTTATATGAACAGTGGCCAGAGACTTTCAATCAGCATTGAGAAAAGCTTTAAATTATCCTACTGTGTTTTTAGGGTGCATGAACACATTGCATCTCGCAAGCCTTCATATCACTTGACTGGGTGCCATACATTGTTTATAGCGGTGCAAGCCCATCTCCGCTAGGTCCAAGAACAGTGGAAGAGCATGGTCTGGAGTAAGGAATCGCCTATGTTGATTGGGAAAGGCAGTCCCATAGACATGCATGTGATTGCCTAAGTTACACATTTATTTCTTTCGTATTAAGTTACAAATAATTTTCGTGTGGGAGAGAAAAATTTGTGTGCATTATTTCTATTAAATTATCTTTTACAGTACGTACTATAAATAAAACTAACATTACAAGAAGAATTAAAAAAAACTATGGTCTTGCTTTGATAACAAATCAGCTACAAATGCAGGTACTGCCAGATGATTTTCTTCAATGAGAAATTGTAAAACTTCATAACTTTTATATGTTTGTGTGCATCTGCTAGGGGATGTGCTGACTTTTGCAATCCAACAAGAAGCTCGGTTCACACAAGGATAGGATGTGTACAGATTTTTGTCATTCCTGCAGACAATGTGTGCCAGAAATTCTCGTACAAAATAGTACGAGAGACAGAATTTGTGGTACGTGCTTAGTTCAGAGACCCTAAATACGTACTCGGATGTGTGAGGGAATTCTCATGCATTTGGCAACACTGGACAGTGTGGTTGTGATGGTGATGAAGATCTGGAGAGCATTGCTTGCAGGACTGTATTGTCCTCATGTGATGTTAGAAGGGAGTGGGATCATGGTACAGTCTTTAGTCAATTTGTTTTACAGCCAGGATACGTGAATGCAAGTGCCGTAGTAGCATTTTTGGACAATTTGCTGCTATGCTTGCAGAGCAATTTGGAATTCTCCAATTTTATTTTCAACATTTCAATCACCCATTCATAAAGCAAAGGCTACAAAACAAACTATTTGATGAAATGGAAGTGGACAAACCCAGATGGCTGGTCCAAAGTTCTGACCTCCATCCTGTTGAACACCTTTCGGATGAATTGAAGCGCTTCCCAAAAGTTAGACTAAATGTCCAACTAAAAATATGTCTATGGAGTAGAGCCAGATATTTGTAGAATTGTACTCCAGATTGATGGAATTTCGTAATTGAAAGGTAAGAGCTGTGACAAGTAAAAGGTGGACTCCATTATACTGATGGCATATCGTTGGTATACCACTGGTATTCATTGACTATGAGATGTGTGTGTGATATAGTAAAGGTTTGGATGTTTGTATCACAACATTTTTACTTAAAATACTCTATTAAAGCTGTTGCCTGGTTTGAAAGCAGCAAGAATTTGGTATAGGGAAATACATGTTATTGAAATTAAGGGTGGGGTTTTTTTTTTTTTTTTTTTCGCCCAGTTAAAGATTAATGTGTAGTCTGTTTTCTGGAAAAATCAAAAAACTTAATACATAATTAAATAAAAAATTACTGAAAAACAAATTGTTAAATTTGCCTCTATACAGAGCTTGAGAGTATCATTTCTCACACTTATGTTGTTGTTTCAAGTTTATATCTTCAAAATTGTCTTCAAAAAACCAAATGTCATTAAATTGGCAACAGTTTTAATATATAAGTGTAACCTTGGAAAGCACTAACTTAATTTTCATTTGGTTAACTGCAGACACATTGCTGTGAAAACCGGTTTTTCTGACATATTTGCATCAGTAAAAAATTGAAAACATCAAGGCTTTTATTCATTAACATGCTTCGTTTGTAATACACCTTGTAATTTTGATTGCTTCTTGGCCATGCCAATACAGTAGTTTTATACTTTGAGAGACAACTTTAAAGTTAGTGAATTGATAGTTTTTTTAGACTCTGTAGTTGGTTCAGGTTTATGAACAGTTTAGATAGAAAGCCTTGCTTAGTTTTTCGTTTCAGTTCATTTTGTATCCTGTAGTCACATATAAATACAAACATTTCCAAATGATTTTCACCTGTTAAGATTGGGGCTTCAAGATTGTGTCAGGTGTTCAATTTCATGTACTTTATTTGCATGTAGCAACCAAACTACTTTGTGCCTATTGCTGCTGCTTAAACTACCAAGGTTGTGGTTTTTCAAGGTTTTCNTGCATGTAGCAACCAAACTACTTTGTGCCTATTGCTGCTGCTTAAACTACCAAGGTTGTGGTTTTTCAAGGTTTTCCCTTCATATTTTTCCACCTTATGTTCCATGTAACTTGGAGATGTTAGTAGTAGGTTTATATAAAAAAAAATTTACTTCTGTACCTGACTGAGTTCACTTCTTTAACACGACACGTGCATACAATGCCATTGAATTTTGAGTCCACTTTTGAGTAACTACAAGGTTTTTCATTAGCAGGTAATGCTTGTTGCTGTAATGCTGCATAAAAAAAACAAGCGTGCATCNTGAGTAACTACAAGGTTTTTCATTAGCAGGTAATGCTTGTTGCTGTAATGCTGCATAAAAAAAACAAGCGTGCATCGATGTCTTGAAACAACACGTAACAAATAATCACAAAATATTACTGCACCACTTTGCAAAACATTAAGTCGGGCATGGAATGATACACATACTCTGCCTTACACACGTGAAAGAAGGTCGTAGGATGTGCAGTGATGGATGCAAAATATAGTTACATGTCAACAAAGCACTGTGATGTGAATCTTGGGTATTTCAGCGAACTCTTTCAAACTCATTCACATCTCAATTTGAGCAGAGAAGTTGGTGAGCATAACAATGATTTAGTATTTACATTTTGTTGCTTGTTGGTTTCAATTTACTAGCTCTAATCATCTGTGGCTACTATTCAGTGTAACATAATGGTACATCGATGATCAAGATTTGTCTTGTAATTTTTGGTATGCAAATGGAATTTTATACCAGAGTTGGTAATTTTATATATAACCAATCTTACCATAAAGTAAATTAATTTATTCACAAAATTAAAGAAACTGGGTAAATTTAATGTTATTGTAGTGAAACTAGTTAGACCAAACTATTTTAGTTTGTTTGATCAAGGAGAACCGTGTGAAAGCATTTCAAACAAGTTTTACTGTTANTCTAATCCGGCGTTTTCTCTAATCCGACGGTACCCCGGTCCCGACAACGCCGGATTAGGGAGAGTCTACTGTAATTCAAAATATTTAGACATGAAACTACTGTTCTGAATTTGCTCCTGTTGGGAGTGAGCTGGTCAATGTGTAAAGNTAATTCAAAATATTTAGACATGAAACTACTGTTCTGAATTTGCTCCTGTTGGGAGTGAGCTGGTCAATGTGTAAAGTTTTAGCAGTTCCTGGTAAGAATTGTTTTCAAAGGTCTATCTCAAAAGTTTTTAATCTTGAAACCAATTATAATTTGCATGGGTGAACTGAAATAAAGTAAATTATTCTTTCTTAGTTTTTGTGTAATAGTTTTAGTTAAAGAAAGAAAAAAGTAATAACTGTGCACCAGTAGTAGTAATTCAAACTAAATCATAAATCATTTAACCCTAACAAGACTCTTTGGTTGTGTGCTCTAAATTCACATTTGGAACTACCCTAGTGATAAATCCAAGTTTTTATTTGCTTGGTGTTTTCGTGGGATCTCTCATGCTTCCCAATCCCATCTTCTCGCAGAATCAGTCAATTAATGTCCTGTGTCCTGTATTTCTAAAAGATCAGAAATACGGAAGAGAATAAATATACAGCAAATTTAATGTGAATAGCTGTAGAGTATTGGAGTTGAAAAATGTTCTAGCGAGGCACTGTTTTTATGTTGTACTATTAATAATGATGACAGTAAACAGAATATTACTTATCATTGTGTACAAAAAAGAATACGAGTGCTCTTATCACATGCTGTTAGTGTATCTTTTCTTCTTACTTCAACAGTGCCTGCTTGAGCATTGTTTGGTAAATTCAGTCTTCGCCCCCTTTTTTAGTTACTATGTTATGACACTGGTAAGTTTCCTTGTGTGACATCGCACGTTTGAAATGATGTTACTTAGGACTTTGTCTTGCATAGCTGTTATTAACTGTAGACAGTTGAACCAAACTTTGCTCCACTTGTATAAAGTTCTTACAACACCGCTAAAATGTTTTACCTAAAATATGATTTTTTTTTTATTTTGTCATTCCACTCTAAACAATTTGCATACAGTATGTGTATGGCAGTGTAAACATCAAGTGTAAAGAAACCTACTTTGCACGAAGAACTACGGAGAGTCTGCACAAAACTTCACAATAGTGCAATAAAACACGGTCGCTATCATGAAATGGATCAGGAAGTTCAATACCAAACCCTAAATGTCACCAAACTGCCCCACATCAGTTGATCAAGATCTTGATTTCTCGCGCACTAGCCAGAGACCCCACTAGGCATATATGTTTGGAGGTTGTGATAGCAAAGTTAACCAGCTGATGGATGAACTTGAATGTGTACAAGCTTAATACCTTTAGTCTCTAGCGTGTGTTGCCTGCCTTATGCAGGTGACCTTGAAAAGTGGGGGTTACTCTGTATTTTCCATTTCCTGTTTTTAGTAGATGCTCAGTGGAGCAAAGTTGTGCATATCTGTCTGGCTTAGTGAAATATAACTCGTGAACAAGGGTATGTAGGTAGGGCCTAACGTATCGTCTGCAGCGAGATCGTTAGAGGTGGAGCAAATTGCTATGGCCTGTAGTATGGAACCATCCCAGCACTTGCCTGGAGTGTTTTTGGGAAACTGGAAAATGAATCAGGATGGCCAGATCAGGGTTCGAACCAATGTCCTACCAGATGAGTGTCTGAAGAAGGGAAACACAATAACCACCCCTGCCGAAGATGAGTGCTGGTGGCTATTTCCTGTCACCTGGTGCGGCCAACACCAACAACGAAGTTACTCAGTCTTTCGCTGAAGCCCACCTTCACTACTCAGCTGCCATTGTCTGAATTAACCTCCGCTAAATGGTGCTGGGGCATTGTAGAAGGCTTACAAATGACCACCAGGATGATGCACTTGTTAGTGTTTGGTTTCAGCACAGTTAAATGTACTACTTTCATCTCTCTGGGTCAAAACCTTTACCATCCGCCTGCCTCACCTTTTCTCTCGTCAGCCTGAGCACTGATATCAATGGTTATCGCTCCTACTTGCCATCCATCACACAACCAGTTTTATCCACAGCTTGTGTAGATTACATTCCTACACCACAGCTTGGTGTGTTTTTATGGCCACCAGATGGGAGATTTCCCAGTCAGCTGTTGAACAGATAGTGAATAACCCAGGAGTGTCTGTTGTTGATGTTTACCTGTACAAATGTACAAGGTTTGTATTCCCTGCGGCAATCCGTTCCCTCTCCGTGTTGCCGGCCACAAGCATCCCGAATGCATACATGTGTTCATCGTGGCCATCCTCTTCCATATTACTTTCAACAAAAAGGCAAGTTAAAAGATGGAGCCGAGCTGTCCTTTCAGACACTTTGGTGATTCTGTTTGTCAAACTAGCCATTGTAGGGCTGTAGAGGCAGGAAATCTTGCATATGATCCTGAGTATTGACCATTGCTGTTGGAAATAAGCAAGGAGTAAATAGTAGTTGGTCGCAAGTTGCATGTTGTTACATACGACCTAGATAAGACAATATTAATTGTGTGTATGTCTACTGCCATTTATACTAAATTACTGGATGAATTTGATTCGTTGAATAATATTCTGGAAAACGATAATATAGAGCAAACAAGAATAATACTCTCGTAGCTAGCCAACACATTTATGAAGCGGTCAACTGCAGTAGAGTTCTGAAATACAGNCTGGAAAATGATAATATAGAGCAAACAAGAATAATACTCTCGTAGCTAGCCAACACATTTATGAAGCGGTCAACTGCAGTAGAGTTCTGAAATACAGTGGGGTGCTGGCTGAAAGCTACCTCAGTATCCTAGATATTTTAGTGCTCATTTCATTTGAAACACACTATACTATAGATTTTTTTTTCCCATATAGCGCAGAATGTGAGAAAGCAAACCTACTTGAGACAGTACAGGGTTGCCCGCTGTCAAGGAATAACAAATGTAATTGTATTAAATACTTAAGTACAGAAATAAATTTAATGTAATATCATAATTATCATTTCTAATGGTGCATCATCTACTAAATTGTTCTTGTTTGGAAGTTAAATACTAGCCATCCTGATATACTAGTTTAGTAGTCATTTTGTTGCTGTTGTACGCTGGTTGGAAGTATTAAAAAAAAGTAGCCTTGACCTATTTTGTAGCCACCATATGATGGTCCAGGGTTGTCTGTTATCAGTGTTTGTTTATGATGGTCCAGGGTTGTCTGTTATCAGTGTTTGTTTATGATGGTTCAGGGTTGTCTGTTATCAGTGTTTATTTAAAAGCAACACACTATGTAATTTCAGACATGCCATGGACAAACAGGAGTTTTTTTTCTTCTCGTGGAATAAAGCTACGAGCAGTGGAACAGTGACTGTGTGATGTACAAACTCCAGTAGGGTTGCAAACTTTTTCAAATTTACCAAAAGGGATGCTTTGAACAACTTGCCCCAATGAAATGATAAAAGGAAATTGTTCTACAGAAGAAGAGTTTTAAGTACGGTGCTATCTGTAATGTGGTATTCAGTTTTGCACAACAGTAAACATTTTCTCATAACATATACAACAAACTATAAGTTTATAGTCATAATTCAGTGCAATTTTAATTTATGATTTACTCGGCTTTGAAACAGATGACACCCAAAACACTGGAAGTAAAAAGCGTACTGCACGCATCTCATCAAGAGCTACTTCAACGAACACAGTTGTTGACGGATGCCACCTGTCTGCATCAGTGATAACTATCTGTGGCAATTGGGTTAGAGCATCAGAATATACGTACCTGTAATCGCAAAAGGGATAAATTACTGACACTGTGTTTATTAATATTCAGTTTATTTTCGAAGAAGTCTGAGATGATAGTTATGACGTCCCGTTGTATCATGGCGTCACCAGGATTGTTGCTAGGAGGGGGCAGTACAAGTATCCATCTTGCACAAAGTGTGGAGCAAAACTAGCGGATAAGTAATGGCAGCACTTGTTTTTCACACCTATTCTATTCAGTTAAAAGTGTCTCTCTTTAGGTCAAGAATGATTACAAAAACACCTTATTAATAAACGATAATGGTAATGAATTTATGAGTGATGGGAAAAAATTCAAGGGGGGGGGGCAGTGCCTCCCTCCCCCCCCCCTTTTGCTGACGCTCGTGCGTTCTATGTCTACACGGGATAATTCTTTCAGCCCCAGGATGTGGGATATCCCATACAATTCAGGGCAGTTGGCAACCCTAGATTCCAGTAAGCAGCATTTTAATTTATTTTAAATATGCTGTTACCTCGGCGCTAAGTGTTACCAATGTACGGCGTAGAGAAGTGAAGAGGAAGTTGAGTAGCTGTGTTGGGGCAGTGTCTTACATAGTCTAGGAAACCCTCGGACGATCTTCAGGAGTGTTCGTCAAATCAGAGCGGTGGCCATCAAGACCTGCTTGAAGATGATCTGTGTATATGTCTGGAAACTGCAAGTCAAAACTCTTTCGACGTGTTTGACTGGGGAATTAAACTTGAAAATAATTGTGGTCTGTCTTGAATGTGAGAAAAAAAAAAATTGTTCTTGTGGTTCTTAGTAGTACTATGATTGGCAGAGCTAAATTTTAAATAATAGATCTTGGTAAAAGCTCATGGCCCAAATGCATGTAATTCCAAAGTTCCTAAAATTTCTTTACTTATAAGATTGTTAGTTTTGTGTATGTAAATGTATTCATATTTGATTTGACAGTAGTTACTCTAATTATTTATAGGGTCGTGTCAAAATTGCAAAGAAAGAAAATATCACAAGTACATACATACAAAATATTGATTCATGTTCATACATTTAAATTGATAGTTACTAATTATATTAAGAATATATTATCTCATATATAACATATATACTCATCTTATGAATGGATAAGTAACCTTATTAAATTACATATTTCCTTGCCAGTCTTCAATTACTGTATGTACATTTAGTTTTTAGTTTTTCTTCCTAATTCAGTAATGCCTAGCGTAGACACCCAAAACAAATTAAAATGTGTTTAGTTCACCTTTCATATTAAAATTTTTTTACCACTCTTAATTTTACAATTCAGTGTGATCATTTTTGTGTGTGGATTGTTTTGTTATTGCAATTTATAACACTTCCAAGACCATGGAAAGGCCACACGGTGCGTGAGCTCACAATTCATAAAATCATGACAAGAATTTGAATTACTTGATATATTTTACTGACAATAGAATGTGTGCGCCCTGGTAACCTTCTTATACAGCAATAGTTGATACAATGCATAGTTTTCAATTTAAAAATTAAATTGCAAACTTTTCACAAAAAACATTAAGGATATAAACCAAAAATTTAGTAAATATGCCAAAATAATGCAGTTAAATTATCTTTAAACTAACAAAGTAATCTCTACAATTATATAGTATTAAAATTTATGTGCCGTAAAGAAAAATTTTTTTTTTTGTAAAGAATTTATTTGACAGGAGCTTTCAACATGGAATATGGTAATTTTATTATATTATTATAAAGATATGCACAATAAAAGTTTGTAAATTTAAAAACTATAATTCTTGCACGTACACTCATTTGCAAAATAATTGATTATCCTGAAAGTGCCACTGTAGGGGCATGCAAGTGGGTATAGCAGGGTGTTCTCCCTCAGGGAAAAGTCAGGGGAATGTCGGAGAATTTTCACCTGGGTCAGGGAAAATGTAAATAATGTTGTAATGTCGCANCATGGAATATGGTAATTTTATTATATTATTATAAAGATATGCACAATAAAAGTTTGTAAATTTAAAAACTATAATTTTTGCACGTACACTCATTTGCAAAATAATTGATTATCCTGAAAGTGCCACTGTAGGGGCATGCAAGTGGGTATAGCAGGGAAAAGTCAGGGGAATGTCGGAGAATTTTCACCTGGGTCAGGGAAAATGTAAATAATGTTGTAATGTCGCANTCAGGGAAAAGTCAGGGGAATGTCGGAGAATTTTCACCTGGGTCAGGGAAAATGTAAATAATGTTGTAATGTCGCAGTCGTCAGAATTTGCAACTGGAAATCACAGCTCAGTTTTGCTCAATTCGGTAGAGACATGAAACTTAAAAGGCGTCATGTAAAAATAAAATAAATCCAAGTCTTGTTTTAGTTACTCTGTAATTGTATTTAACATTCAAATGAAACAGTTCCCACACAATCTTCAAGTATGCAGAGTCACAAACAGTCAGTTTCACCAGACAGACAAGCAAAGAGCAGCGCCACAGTAGTTCCCCTATTATTCACGCCGTTCAAAACTTTTATCGCAAAAGGAAATTACAAAGGCAGAAGGGACGTCATTTCCCTCCTAGCACCCTAGCGACCTCCCACACTGGCGGAAATAATTTAGCAGGATAAAGTTTGTAAGCCGAAAATAATTGAAGTTAAAGATGTAGAGGTCCCAGGTTTTTACCGGTGTGGGCGATATTTGCCATGTGTGATGTGTTCTCGTCGAGTGCTGGTTGTCTTCCGTTTGTGGACGGTGGGCACTCTTGGTTAAAGTCACCCTGTGTCCGCCCCCACTCCTCGCCCCAGGGTGCCAAAAACTTGACCAAATAAGGGCATGGCATGGGCCGGAATCCCTTCAAAAACTTATGCGACCCCTTTGCAACCACTCTCCACGCCATGCCGAACTGCATCGTAGTAAAAGAACAATCAAACTTCTAGAACCTTCTAGAAGGAAAAAATATATACTAATATGGTAAAAGCTTCTATCTACAAATGCTGACACAAACAAAAAATAAGATTTCCGAAAAGGAAAACGTATGACAGATAAACATACACTACCACGGCCATAACTTTGAATCCTGATAAAATATTACAAAGTCTTACAAAACAAAAGAAAATTAACCAAATATCCCGATTAAAATTATTATAAACTGCGTCATTACAATGTGCTACTCTGAAAAAGTTGTTGGTTGTGTGAATGCAGGGTAATGTAATTATAAGCATATGCTATTTAAAATTTCACTTCAATTTTTAATTTGTGAATTGTCAATAATCCATTTTTGCCAAGTCATATAGGGCCTATATTCCCTGCTTGCTTAGTCTGTTGCAATGGAATTTAATTCAGCTTCACTGACATCATTTTGTTCTGTCGGTGGGGGAAAAATATGGTACTGGCAGGTTTTGGCCCTGAAAATAAGTTGGGGAAAATGGTGAGATTCTGCCTGGAAAACAGGGAAAAGTCAGGGAATTCCAAAATGGAATTTCAGTGGACAGCGGTACACGCACAGGACATTGTAGTATGTGTACAGAAAACATCCAAATACTGTACCACACCAAGTATGTATTGCAGGGAACCACCCGTAGCACGAAGACAGGTTGCGATACGGTCGGGCATGGAGACATACAGACATTGTACGTTCTCCTGCGGAAGATTCTACCACAGCTGGCGCAGCTGATCCGCCGTATTAGCCGCTGGCCGAAGTTCCTGTCCAATCTGGTCCCGAACGCACTCGATAAGTTAGAGGTCTGGGAACCTTGCTGGCCAAGAAAGCATGTTGAGTCACAAAGGCAGGCCAGAGATATCCATGCTGTGTTAGGCCAGGCATTATCCTTCTGGAAAATGGGGTTGTCAAGCTGTACCAGAAAGGGGCGCACACAAGGTCACTGAATTTCTTGGACGTGTTGTAGTGCCATCACTGTCCTACAGTCGCCACCAGTGGGGTGCGGGAATCGTAGGAAAAGGTATCCAACACCATGACACCTCTCATTGGGGTAGTGTGCCACTTTACAATAAAGTGTGGATCATGACGCTGGCCAGGATGTCTCCAGCCTCGAATTCGGTGGTCGTCGTCTGTATCCAGACAGAATAGTGATTCGTCGCCAATCCACAAGCTGCCATGCTGCCCATTCCTGGCAGGTCACATGTTCAGGTCATAATGGTAGACACCTGAAGGGACGCCATGACGACAGATCCTGCTCTGCTAGCCGCCTATATATAGTACTGGTGGACACAGGTGTATCTCCACCTGCTGTGACATGTCCCTAGTTAATGGGCAGCGATGCCCATTGAGTGCTGACAGCCTGTCGCATGATGAAATGATCCTCCATGCTGGTAGTCTACCAGGTTCAACCTAAGCCTTCTTGACGGGTATATGGACCCACATGTTCCAACTGAGCTCAACATCGACTCACAGTGTAGGCAGAACATTTCAAGTGTTGAGCAATGCACCGAAACATACAACCTGCCTCTCAAATGCTTGCTATGCATCCTCTCTCAAACTCATCCAGCTGGGCAAAGGCGTGTCGAACGCACCGTCAGGGCATATTGCGTGTTACTGAACTTAGCTCTGTGACTCTTGCTGTTACTTAGGCCGTATTCGTTGTCTTGCAGCTATGAATGATGGATGGACATGTATGCCCCTAGTGGCATATCCGCGCAAGCAAGCATCATTAAACGTAAATGGGGCACATGTTGGGCTATGAAGATATTGTGTGGCAACCTATGTTGTATTCGCATGATTCATGCATTGTGATCTAATTTTTTTGCATATGAGTGTACATTAATTTATTGTTTGTGTGTTACTATTTGAAAAACAGTCAACAATTTTCATTTATTAAACTAGGCGTATACATTGTATCTACTATTGCTGTGTGCAATGGTTGCGATATTCCAAGTACAAAACAAACCCTGCTAAAATATTCACTGCCTGATTGATTAACATGCCCCACCACGTAGGATTATTAAACCAGACTATGCAGTGTACATTAATAGCCAAACAGGAGTAGAAAAAAAATTATTTAATTTTCACATATAGACCAGGTTTCAGTAGCCTAAAATGCATTACGATCTTTAAGACATGTGACCTCCATGTCGGGTGATGTATTGCTGAACCCGATGTGGGATTAATTTAATGATTGTCAGAATAATATCATGGGGTATTGTGGACCAGGTGTTGTTGATCCGATTACACAGTTCATCTTAGTTTCTTGGGGGTGGGATGGTATTCAACAGTTGCCCGACTGTGTCCCACAGATTATTATGTAGAACATATGCATTTGGAACATCCTGCAGATATGGTATCGCCGTGGACCGCAGCACCTCTTCAACATAACAGTGCGCTGTTTATGTGCCCATTATGTGCATACTAGAGGTGAGTGACCGTTAGTACTCCAAACCATAATCCTATGTTAATGGGCTGAGTGGTACTCCACAGCAGCAGAGGAATCTGCCCAATAGCCACTCATATGGTGATCATCCTTGGTGAGACAGAAACTGTATTTGTCGCTGAAAATTACACTGTTGTAGTCTGCACTCCTTGCAGCTTTGGTGCACACCATTCTAAGGGATGATAATGGCGTGCTGTTAAGGGTAGCTTTTGTCTGTCTGGTCGACAAACCTGCCTCAGCCAGTTGGCGATAACCTGTCTGTATTGATATTGAAGGATCCAAACTGCCTTGCAGACTTCCTAAAATGTGACCAGTTGTGGATTGCAGGTGTGCGGTGGCAAGGCATCTTGCGTGCTGATCTGTTTGCTCNGACTTCCTAAAATGTGACCAGTTGTGGATTGCAGGTGTGCGGTGGCAAGGCATCTTGCGTGCTGATCTGTTTGCTCCGATGTCCGTCTCCAAGCTCTGGTACCACTACAGTGGTGCGCAGTTCCTTCCTGGGAACACTGTCGCCAAATGTAACCAATGGCTGTGGCATCACATTGTGTTTCTTCCGCAATGTGGCGNTTCCTTCCTGGGAACACTGTCGCCAAATGTAACCAATGGCTGTGGCATCACATTGTGTTTCTTCCGCAATGTGGCGTAAGGACCAACTGGCAGTACAGAGACTTATGGTGAAACCTCTCGTGAACTCGTTTGTGTGATAGAATGGCATAGTATGGTGTCTTAAAGGCATTACAATGACTTTTTCATTCTCCATACTCGGTAACCTCTAGAACACACACGATACACGGCCGTGCCAGCCTCTTGAATGACAGCTTCACGTACTGGCTGTCTTCGTTATATCACATGCATGGTTCATGTGAGTGGCCAGAAATTGTAACGAAATGCATAACGTGCATCAGTTCTACACATTTCATGTCGCTGCATTCGTGCCTTAATGGTTCGACATTTTCTCAGTCAGGTGGTGTATAAAGTAGTTCAACTTCAGTTCTTAATTTTATATTTTGGAAATTTGTGCACAGCAGGGCCTTTCTGTAGGCCTTCAGCATGTTCCNTCAACTTCAGTTCTTAATTTTATATTTTGGAAATTTGTGCACAGCAGGGCCTTTCTGTAGGCCTTCAGCATGTTCCTCATTTGTGTTAGCTTTCGTGCAGGTGGAGTCGTTGAGTAAATGGTCATACCAGTAAGGTTTTTCTTTGTTTTCAGTTTCCGTACTGTGATGGCACCCACAACACTCACAATGAAGAGACGGGAGACAATGTGGGTCCAGTGGTGGTCAAGCACAAGTAGTGTACATACACGGGTGATGGTACTGAAAAAATGGATTTGCGCGAAACAAGTAGTTTTTATCGCTTGAGAATAGAATGTATTTTCATATCCACAAAATACGTGTACTTATTGGTTGCTATATGGACGACATAAACTCTAGAAAACAAAAGTGTATATTTTTTTTGTAGGTGTTTGAATTTGTTACATGTGGCTCAAAAAGCTTTACTGTTGGTTTTTTTTGTAAATACTAACAATGTACAATAAACAATCTGTACAGAATATGCTCGACTGTATTACTTTGTAATGTTTGTGACAATAGAAGTTGGTTATCTGGTTAGAACCAATGTTTTTATTTTCTGGTTTAAAAATTCAGGCTTTTTACTGAAGTGTATTTTGTAACCCTAATTTCCATCTTATTTATGAAGCACAGCATTCATTCCAATTCACTGTATTACAGGAAAAGGTATGATTTCAGACTTTGCATGCGTTACTGAGCTCATGGTTTATGGTGACACTTGTATTGATGTAAATTTGCACTGCAAGGTATAGTGACAAAAAGTTGTTTGTTGCCACTGCATGTACTTGCCACATGAAAGTACAAAACGTAAGGATTGTGCGAGCTCCTTAAGCCTTAGAATAATTTTTTCTGTCTATATGTTCTAAGGTACCTGCCTGATTCATGTTTAAAATCCAAGTTTTCATTCAAAAGTAAACCTATTGTCTATGAAAAAGAATGCTATATGAGGGAGGAGTGAAATTTAGTGTGAGTTTGTTGAGGGTTTTCTCAAGCAGCCAATGCACCAGCTAGTGGTCTAGATCATTTGCATATTTCCAGAGATGTTCCAGATAATGCCGTGAGGGCACAAAGAAATGCTGTGAATCCTCGGGCATCACTGTGGCAGNTCAACTTCAGTTCTTAATTTTATATTTTGGAAATTTGTGCACAGCAGGGCCTTTCTGTAGGCCTTCAGCATGTTCCACATTTGTGTTAGCTTTCGTGCAGGTGGAGTCGTTGATACCAGTAAGGTTTTTCTTTGTTTTCAGTTTCCGTACTGTGATGGCACCCACAATACTCACAATGAAGAGACGGGAGACAATGTGGGTCCAGTGGTGGTCAAGCACAAGTAGTGTACATACACGGGTGATGGTACTGAAAAAATGGATTTGCGCGAAACAAGTAGTTTTTATCGCTTGAGAATAGAATGTATTTTCATATCCACAAAATACGTGTACTTATTGGTTGCTATATGGACGACATAAACTCTAGAAAACAAAAGTGTATATTTTTTTTGTAGGTGTTTGAATTTGTTACATGTGGCTCAAAAAGCTTTACTGTTGGTTTTTTTTGTAAATACTAACAATGTACAATAAACAATCTGTACAGAATATGCTCGACTGTATTACTTTGTAATGTTTGTGACAATAGAAGTTGGTTATCTGGTTAGAACCAATGTTTTTATTTTCTGGTTTAAAAATTCAGGCTTTTTACTGAAGTGTATTTTGTAACCCTAATTTCCATCTTATTTATGAAGCACAGCATTCATTCCAATTCACTGTATTACAGGAAAAGGTATGATTTCAGACTTTGCATGCGTTACTGAGCTCATGGTTTATGGTGACACTTGTATTGATGTAAATTTGCACTGCAAGGTATAGTGACAAAAAGTTGTTTGTTGCCACTGCATGTACTTGCCACATGAAAGTACAAAACGTAAGGATTGTGCGAGCTCCTTAAGCCTTAGAATAATTTTTTCTGTCTATATGTTCTAAGGTACCTGCCTGATTCATATTTAAAATCCAAGTTTTCATTCAAAAGTAAACCTATTGTCTATGAAAAAGAATGCTATATGAGGGAGGAGTGAAATTTAGTGTGAGTTTGTTGAGGGTTTTCTCAAGCAGCCAATGCACCAGCTAGTGGTCTAGATCATTTGCACATTTCCAGAGATGTTCCAGATAATGCCGTGAGGGCACAAAGAAATGCTGTGAATCCTCGGGCATCACTGTGGCAGNCATTTCCAGAGATGTTCCAGATAATGCCGTGAGGGCACAAAGAAATGCTGTGAATCCTCGGGCATCACTGTGGCAGCTGAATGAGGCAGCAACTCACAGGATGGACCAGAATAGTAGGAAAGACCCAGATACAGAAGACTAGCAGGTGACTGAAGAAGGAAGGATGGAGCCACACCAGGTCCTTGGTGAGTCCGGTGCTTAACTTTCACTCGCACCGTGCTACAAGTGGCTCTGGCGGAATGCTGTGGAGTATTGGAAGAGCGGCCAAACCACACAAGGAACCAAGGATGTAAAGGTGCCGGGAAAGCAACATTCATGCGTCTGTGATTCTGCAGCTCCCAGCAGAAAGCAAAAACTTACAGACACCAGTTATAGCACTAGGAAGTACGACAGTAGTCTGGAACTAGAAATAACTGGTGAACATGCGCAGTACAACACCAGTGCTAGGGGCTCAATCCAGATGATCTGTTAAGAACATGATAAATGAGGTACTAAATTGTGCTTTGCGCCTGCGTAATGTAAATACTGAATGTAGCTAGTGCCGTGTTCATGCTTGCCACAAAGCTGGTGGGGGTTACGGACTCTATGCCATGCTACGTATGTTGCCTCGCACCAGCATCAAATCCATGGTTGCAGTTACCCCAAGAAGAGAGAGAGAGGAGAAGGGTTTCAGTAGCCCTTCAAATATGCGAGGAAGATTTGGTGCTAACCCAATGCTTGTTGATTGCTTGGAATGGAACTTGGTTCTATAAGCAACAGAGATTACCCACAATCATTTGAACCACTGTGCAGTTTGCTGGCCTGCAGTAGTGTAGTAGGTATGCTACTTGCCTCCCACCAAGGTGAACCGGGTTCGATTCCTGGCAGGGTTACCCGGATTTTCATATGTGGGAAATATGACGGATGTTGCAGTTGACAGGTGGGTTTTCTCAGGGCACTCCCGTTTTCCCTATACTTTCATTCTGCTGCTGATCTTTCATCTCATTTCACCCTCACCGGCTCCCAAACCCTCGCTGTTAAGTGGTGACCAAATCCTTTCATGCCAGTTCATTGTGCAGTGCATAAATTCAGTAGCCAGAGTAATAGATATAGTTGCACTTCTGTTGCAGTGCCGTGGAAAACTGCCGCTGGTGTTGATGATTTGGTTTTGCGTGTTAATCCATGAATGGTAGTTTTTTTATGAGAATGGAACTATATCATTAATAGAGATGTAGCTTTTTACCCGTAAGTAGAGGCAAGATTATATGGTAAATAGAAATAAAAGCAAAGTAACACCGAAATTCAAGTTAATACACCACAAACACCGAAATACCAGTTAATTCACCACTAACATCGAAATCAAGTTAAAACACTAAATAAAATGAAATATAGACAAAAAACATAATTTTATCTGGTAAAAAATATTTTAACAACTTTACTCTAAATTTAAAAAGTGTGCGCTAGTAAAAATAATGTAAATTTTTTAAAACATATTTGAGGATGGGGAAAGAAAACAAAATTAATTTATTTCAGATTGTTAGTATATAGTGGATGCTACTAAACAAGACTGGCAAAATTGAAAAAGTAAAATATAACAATTATTTGGTTTCCNTGTTAGTATATAGTGGATGCTACTAAACAAGACTGGCAAAATTGAAAAAGTAAAATATAACAATTATTTGGTTTCCGTGAAAGAATCTTTTCTATAAATTCATTTTCAAAATAGTTTTATGAGATAATAGCTAAATGAAAATCCACATTCACATTCTCCAGAAAATCCAACATCTGTGGCAGAAAAAATTAAAACCGTAAAATGTGATTTTTCTTTTAGTTGAAATACATAGATGCTCACTCTTGATTATGTAGTTGTATACTGTAGATGTTGAGTATTAAAAATGTTTACATGAATATGTGTGTAAGTACGGTANTGTTAGTATATAGTGGATGCTACTAAACAAGACTGGCAAAATTGAAAAAGTAAAATATAACAATTATTTGGTTTCCATGAAAGAATCTTTTCTATAAATTCATTTTCAAAATAGTTTTATGAGATAATAGCTAAATGAAAATCCACATTCACATTCTCCAGAAAATCCAACATCTGTGGCAGAAAAAATTAAAACCGTAAAATGTGATTTTTCTTTTAGTTGAAATACATAGATGCTCATTCTTGATTATGTAGTTGTATACTGTAGATGTTGAGTATTAAAAATGTTTACATGAATATGTGTGTAAGTACGGTATACACTATTTTTAACTATACTCCGAATACATAAAAATAGAAGCAATTATATCAAAATTGATGTTTTAAATCAAGTTGAGCTAAAAATAATTTCTTAATAATAATCACTTATTGTAGAAACCCGAAGTCATTGCAAATAAATTTGGCAATTACTCATAAATAATGATAACACTTTAGGACAATAAAGATGAAAACCACAAATTTTAATGACAAAAATTTCATTTAAATAACGTCATAAAATCTTGCCTCTGCCCATAAAACGTGGAACTAGGACATCTAGTATCGTACTAAGCATTGGGACCAGGCTAGATAATGTGAGTGGACAGTGTTATGCTTGAAATCAGAACTATAGAGCAAGGACATTTAAAGTTCAAATGGACAAAAACTGGCGCTGGTACCAGTGGCTTTGTTTTCCTGTGAAGATGAGAGCTCAGGTGAACCAGTAGGTGCAGGTAGCAGTTGCTCCAGCACAGCAGATAAGGTGCAGTGCTGTAAAGTGCCGGCAGTTACTACCGTGCACAGAGATAAGTTGAGCGTGCGATGCAGGCAGTGTCCGAGCCAGTGGGCCGCAGCTGCTGAGGTTACTGATAGCACAGGCTGGCCTTGGTGGGCGTCACGTATTTCCACGGCAGGTTGGGTTGACTTGCAGGAAGCACGATGTGCCTGCCGCCTTCACCCACATATAAGATAATATTTTATTCCGATTTTTACTTCAGAAAAATTAAGTCTTCTTATTTTCGCATACTAAAAGTTGAGAGGTCATTGTTTTTTGCTTGATTAGTAGTAAGTGATGGTTAATTTTTATGAATTAAAACGTTTTATTACAATATGTCACTTAACAAAATCTTGAAAACAAAAACAGATTGTATTTTATATTTAGAAAAATTATAGTGATGGACAAAGAAAGTGTGACGTAAGTTAGGTTTCAGGGCGTTTGAGGATTAATATATACTGTATATGCAACTTCCACTAAACACTAAAATGTTCTATTAAAATAAAAGATGTTAACCGTGAAACTTTGTTGAGTATTCATAGTTGTAAACAAGACAAAGAGCTCATCCGACCATGCATTGCAAGGAACACCCGTGTAGTCGTGTGTGGCATTCATTGAATGCACCAGCTGCCGCGATTACTGTGGGACAGCTGGGCCACAAAGAGAAGGAAGCAACAGTCGAAGGAGTATACATTGTTGTATCTCAATATCTTAAACACAAATCTTATTTTGAAATTGCTAGTATAATCGGAAGAAGTTTAGTGACTGTGCAGTTTATCATTAAGCGGTATGATGACAGAAAAGCACTAATTGATGGTGAAAGAAGAGGTAGTCCACAGAAGACTAGAATACAACTAAGGGTGATACAGAAAAACCGTAAATTGGCATCATCTGAACTTTGCATAAATGCATAACCAAATTGA
Organism: Clitarchus hookeri; assembly: GCA_002778355.1. Taxonomy (NCBI): domain Eukaryota; kingdom Metazoa; phylum Arthropoda; class Insecta; order Phasmatodea; family Phasmatidae; genus Clitarchus; species Clitarchus hookeri. Next base: position 994,149 of record NQII01000961.1, on the reverse strand, counting down.
AAGCCCATCACTCCAAGGGCAATTAGTTTAAATCTCAACCGTTTGAGCAACGAGGCTAGGGTACCAAGAGGAAAATCCTATGTCAGTTAAAAGAAAAAGAAACGGAGATTTGAATTTACGCAGCAATATGTATCAAAGAGTGCCAATTTCTAGAATAAGGTATTATTTACCAATGAAAGTAAATTTAATATTTTTCAAAATGATGGAAGGATTTTGGTTTGAAGGAGACCTAATATATAGAACTAGACTTTAAAAACATTGCATGCTATGGTGAAGCATGGATGAGGTGGAGTCAGCCTTTGGTGTTGGGAAACTTGTGTTTATTGAAGTTAACATGGACATCTTTGTATATTGGATATTCTCAAAGAGAACTTGAAGACCTCGATGTTAAGAGCAGTTCAAATCTCTCTCCACTCTTGCCAGAGATCATCACTTTCAACGAGACAGTGAACCGAAACATACTGCATCAATTGTCCATCTGTGGTTGGTGTACCCCACTTTGCACACTCTGAGCTCTCCAACACACGAGTCCAGACCTAAACCCAATCGAGCACTTGTGGAGTGAACTCAAAACAAGGATCAGAAAACACAGAATATGTAGTAAGACTTTTTAAAAAATATGTCTGCTTAAAAGAATAGCAAAGTACATATTGCATCTGAGACTGCAAGGGAATTG
>NQII01000961.1:945321-992577 GCA_002778355.1 Clitarchus hookeri | reverse complement strand
GGCAGGTTGGGTTGACTTGTGTGTGTGTGTGTGTGTGTGTGTGTGTGCGTGTGTGTGTGTGTGTATATATATATATGCATATCTACAGTTGTGAATAAAGAATGCATGTCAAAAATCTAAAGGGTTTCTAAGTTTCCTTAATGGCAAAAATAAAGTGTAATATTCTACACTACAGTGTATGAATACTTATTTACATGACTGTATTGTTAACTGCAATGCATTGTTAATATAAAATAATTCTGCTGAATTAAATGCCTAAATAATTTGCGAAGGAATAAATTTTCCTTCCATAGACCAAATTAAAACTGTAATTCTGGTAAATGCTGTAGCTGCACCAGATTTAATTTGTCATTGAGAGTGTTGGGTGGTTATCAGTGGCCAGTTAGGTGTAGTTCGTGGCCCTGGCCTATTTGATTTCAGTGTAGTTGAAGTAGGGTTTCCCAGGAGCACCCTCTCTTATTGGTGAACAAGTGCAGGTGCATTTGTAATTTAGTAAATGAGTTTGTCTTTGTTACTCTGGTTTTATTGAGGTAAGCAAGGTCTCTCATGTTGTGGGCGCAGTCTGCCCAACCCTCACAAAACAGAGGTTAAGTCGTATAGTTGTCTTTTAGAAATTTTTAATATCCATAAGGTAGTGTCTGTTTTTTAGTTCTTTTAATTTTTTTAAGTTAAAAATAGTTAAAACTGGTGTTTCACAATAATTTCAGGTATGGAATTTTCAGAACAGGCTACTTAACATATCCTTGGGACATGCAGTACACCTTTGCGTTTTTTTTTTACACTACAAAATGATAGGGTTGGGTCTCACCTGATATTCTCACACGAGGCAAGTCGATGAGAGAACGACTGCACACCAGGTCAGTCAGTGCCTCGTGCATAAAGGCAGTGAGGCATGTGATGTACGTACTAGGTCGCCTTTACCACTCCCACTCATCTCAGCCTCCGACACTGAAGTACCGCCAGCCAGACGGTGCCCTTAATGTTGAAGAGTACCGTATTTACCAGAATACAGTACAACCTCGAAAGTAAAATTAATCCCACATTTTTACTTTGGTCTACTGCAGTGGTTCTCAAACTATCCTTCACTGTGGACCACTCAGTGTAGACTGTCAAATTAACATACACCACTTCATCGGCACCTCTTCCATTCAGATAAAAAATTTATAAATAATTATTGACTACTCATCAAAATGAATTGCTACATTAGAAAACTTAATATTATCAACAAATTTTAATTATAAAATATTTTTAATCAGTTTATAAAATTAATCGCAAAATTTATTTTATGAACCAGCTAGGACCAATCCACAGACCACAGCTCCAGCTAGCCTCACATTACGAAACCCTCTCGTCCACACTCTATTGTGCAAAGGCCAGGGGCACATCAGATGCTTTACCCAAATAACAGTGGTGATAACAAGTCTACGTCACAAAGGGGGAGGGAAGCAGCAGCAAAGAGAATAGGGCGGTTACTCTGAACTGTCTATTGTTCCAAAGGCACCCTCCCAGTCAAGAGACAGAACGGTACAAGCACCTAACCGCCATCTGCAGCAGACCGTTGAGTCTCTCCTTCAGAATTTTCCTAATGTATTTACTAACTGCTAGAACAGTTCACTGAACCATGCGAGTGTGACCAGGTGAACCACACTGTCTGCCGGTCTGCACTCTTGACATTTTTACACTCGCTAACTATGCACAGCAGTGTCCTGCAAGTTCACAATCAAAATGATCTTACAGATAGTAAGTGCAACTGTTGTTGGCAACCGCTGTTGCCGAATCACCTTGGAGTGGACGTGTGTAGTGTGGTGCAGCACTGTGGGACGATGGCTCGGTATTCCAATTGGGAACAGGCCGACACGGTCTTTGCATACGGACGGGCAAATGGCAATGGGCGGGAGGCAGCACGGCTGTACCGGGGAAAAGTATCCCCGCCGACAGCAACGGCACTATACAACGTTTGTAACAGTGTTTCGCAGTTTGTGTGAAACACCATCAGCACTGGTTCAGCCTCAATGTGTGGGTGGGAGTTATTGTGCTCCAGCCCACTTCCGCATTACCGCGTGGAGGCATCTAGACAACGTCTTTCCCGGTCAATGGATCGGAGGAGGTGGTCCAGTTACACGGCCCACCCGGTCGCCGGACCTCAACCCTATAAATTTCTACCTGTGGGGGCACCAGAACGGTGTAGTGTATGCAGAACCCATCCCGGACGTGCAGACTCTGGAACAACGCAGTCATGCTGCCTGTGGCGCTATTCGGATGCAGGATGGCACATTTGAACAGGTGCGGCAGTTGCTGCTGCGGCACGTACTTGGAGACCTGTGGGGGTTTCTTCGAACACCTCGTCTAATGGTGGCCTCTTGACAGCATGTCGTGCGCTGCATTGTACTGTACAGGAATTATGAATGAATATATGGTCTCCAGCACATAAACCACGCATTTCCGAACATTTATCCACATGATCCTTTTTTTGCTCCTTATCCTGCAGTTTGTCCCCCTTGTTCAAAATCACCTGGTTTAAAGGTGTCTTCACAGCAATTGCCACGTACGGAGCAGCAGTGTGGTACAGAACAGCATTACATGTACACATGGAAAAGTAAATTTTAAGGACATAGAGCCGCGTTGTTGGCAGCTACGAAGGCATATAGATTAACATCGACGGAAGCTCTTAAGGTAATAGCTGGGGCAATAACCCTGGACCTCTTGATTAGAGAAAGAGGTGAGATAATGGAAATCACTGGAGGTAGAAAAGCATCACCCCAGTTGAAGGAGAAGAAAGAACAAACAGTACACCCGTGGCAGGAGAGATGGGAACTTTCTGACAAAGGCAGAATCACATGTAATGTACAGGATGAGTATAAAAGAATACCCCAACATTGAAGGTCTATAATATAAAAATCAAACAACCTACAACCTTGATTGACCAATCAAATGAACCGTGGAACTGTGAAGTTTGATTACCATATCTTCGTAAATGTTCATTCAATGTGACCACCACGAGCGGCCCGAACGACATCTACTCGATAATCAAACTCATTCCACTCTCTTGTCAGCATGTCCGGTGTTACAGTTTGGATGGCATCCGTAATTCTCGTTTTGAGGTCGTCAATGTTAGCCAGCAATGGTGGACGAAACACTTGATCCTTGTTCCCAGTTCATTTGCTTTATTTGCCAGTCGGCAGTAGCTTATCAACTGACTTTCAGTGAATGTTATTTCACATATTGATATCACTGATTCGGGCTTAGAGTGCAGTTTCAGAGAAAATTTTGAAAATAATTGATTATACACTGAAGAGCCAAAAAAACTGGTACAACTGCCTAATACCGTGTAGGGCCCCTGAGCACGCAAAAGTGCCGCAAGACGACGTGGCATGGGCTCGACTAATGTTTGAAGGTATGCAGGAGGCAATTCACATCATAAGTAAGAAGTTAGATGTATTATATTTCTTTTATTTCTTTACAATTTTGAAATAAATTAGTTCTTTACTACACAAAGTTCAATGGCGTCCTGGTTATAAAGCTGAGTGCGAGGTTCTAAATAAAGTGTCTCTACGATGTTGGTAATAGCAATACCAGGGTAACTGTTGCTTCCTAGAAATGCCACAAGATCACAGTATGTGCTAGTTCTACAATCAGAATTGTGGACATGAGTTTATTATCGTACTGACGAAAGCATTCTTTCGGGCGTAAATGTACGTCCATACCGACAATGGACAGCTGTAGGATAGGCGTAAATATATGCAGATACTGCTTAAAGGGTTATGACTCCATCGCCTCCGCCATGTTGAATTTTTCATTTATGTGCCGTAACTTTCTTTTCAATGAAATAACTGAATATTTCTTATTGTAGAATGTTCACAAATTTTATCAACACATGTGGTAATTGTGGAAGTGCAAGAATTTATTCATAGTGTAGAAATAATGCTACATTTACTGTATCACAGTTACTTGACATAAGATCACAATTTATGTTTGTTCTTCACTACAATGTATATTGCCAGAGAGGCATATATAGTTGTAGTTTCAAAATAACTGTCCCTAAACAACTGAAATAAGCTGGAAACCAGTATGACAACATTATGTGCAAGACTGAGCCTTACATTTTTTTCTCAGGGTGTTAGTTAAATTAGATGTTCTCAATTAGCAATTCCCATTTTATTAAAAATGGTGTATTGATGAATGTAATAGGTCCACTGCAACAAATTTTCACTGTTACTGCATTATTTAGTGCCTGGTTTTCATGTTGGGGAACCAATTTTTTCAAAATAATTTTTTATACATAACATGTAATTTATGAATTAAAATTTTACATTTGTTCATAAAAGTAATGAATTCCAACCTCACTGCATAAAACTATATTGTTACAACTGTAAATAATATTTTGTAATAATTCAGGTTTTGGTATAATATTTTATTAATAAAGTAATTTATTTTTAAAGGTTTTGGTTCATAGAAGTACAAATACATATACATACATACTTATTAATGTCTTCAACAAAATATTTATATTTCTATGCTATTCTCACTATCAAAGACTAGGAACAAAATTGGGAATACCACTAATATACACAAAAGAAATCATTGTTAGCATTACTGCAAATATGCAAGGGAACAACACCAGACTCTGAGGTATTCCTTTCCACGCATCACTTAAATTGTGTGCAGTGCAGTGTAACATATTTACAGAATAGATATTTAGTGCACANGTATTCCTTTCCACGCATCACTTAAATTGTGTGCAGTGCAGTGTAACATATTTACAGAATAGATATTTAGTGCACATATGAGTTTTACACCTATCTTTTTCTTCCCCCACTCTCCCCCACTTTAAACATTTACACAAATTGTATTTCTACAGNTATGAGTTTTACACCTATCTTTTTCTTCCCCCACTCTCCCCCACTTTAAACATTTACACAAATTGTATTTCTACAGACTTCATTAACCTGAAGCCTGTATATGCTAGTCTAGTTTTTCAGTTATTAATGTGACAGATATTCTGGTATTATTCCCTGTAGTATTTGCTCGTGGTATTTATTATTTTTAATTTAACCAACTGTATTTGTGTAAAATAAATATTTTGTTTAATCTTTTTCTTAATGTTGTATTTCTTAAGAAATTTTCATACAAATATTGTAACCACCAAATCCTNATATTTTGTTTAATCTTTTTCTTAATGTTGTATTTCTTAAGAAATTTTCATACAAATATTGTAACCACCAAATCCTAAAGATAACTGGTGTTTTCAGTATGAATGATATGATTGTATTGGAAAGAAAACTTCTGGTTGGATAGTGGAGCATATTATTCAGGCATGCAGGGAAAAGATAACTTTTTTANAGCATATTATTCAGGCATGCAGGGAAAAGATAACTTTTTTTATTGTGTGGTAACATCGCTCTTGTTTGGTTTGTTGCAGGAAAGATATTATTCATTGCAGCATATTTAATGCACAATCGTATCTGTAACTAGGTTTTAATTTCTTACTATCACAATGGTTCTTATGGTCATGTTTTACAATCTTGTAATACACAACTGCATTGACAGTTATTTGTGATAATGTTCGTAATTGTCTTATAATTTACAATAAATACAATGTGTTTGGTAACTTAACTGTATCATCAATAAAATATTATTTTGACCAGTGTTACAACAAACTGACTGTTAAAAGTAGGAGAAGGAAGTTTTACAGCATTTGTACATGATGCTAGAGAAAATCATTCATTCAGTATCACAGATAACCAATGGCTACTGGTAAGTTATGGGATGGCGTTCGTTGTGGTGTGGAGCACCGTCAGCGGAGTTGGCACAATTTGTTTGGCTGGTCACTTGCTGTGGGATTTGGAGTGCAAAATACTGTGAGTGGTTTTCGCTTGTCGCATACAATCTTACATAGCAAACATGCCCGTGAAGGAGAACCAGATATTTCTCCTCATGAAAACAGTACACTGTTTAACTAATTATCATATGCATATTACATGTATTAAAATTTTAATGTTTGTCAAGTAGCCACCATTTGCGACTTTAAAAAAAAAATTGACACAAAAATTTTAATACTTTTCACCACAACTATTTTTTTATTTTTATTTTTTTTACTGCAAGTTAATTTTTAAGTGATTTTGTGCAAACTAAACTTATATGAAGATGATCTATTTGTGGTACGTGTTAAGTTTAAAATATTCTGTTAGGAAGTGTAATAAAAACAGCTGATCTTTGTAAACACCATAAATATGGAGATGAACACTTCCGTTAATAAAAAAAAACATGAACAAGTCTTGGTAACAAGTCTGTCAAGCAAATGAAAAATTTGTTTTACTACGTAAATATGAGTTTCATGTCTTCTGATGTTTCCTGTTTTCATTTTAACTCTTGTGTTGCAGCATGAGTTCATACAAAACTTGGTTTGCTTGGCATGAAATGGCTCATTGTTCTTCGCTCATCCAATTAGCAGAGCTTCAGAGCTGTGAACAGAGAAAACAGATGAAAATGCGAATGGTCATAACTTTTTAAAATCACAACCACAATATATTAATATTAGATGCGTCTGATTTTTGAAGGTCATTAAAGTTATGGCTGCTATGAGCCTTTCATCTCCAAGTTATCAATTTAATGTCATTCAAAAGTCTACTACAGTTATTTTCTACGTTTTAGTATATTGTGTTCTTTTCCAATTTAATACAATATAATTGTCTGGGAAAAAAATATAACAGTGGAGGACAATGACTTTTCAAAAATGAATCAAACAAGCTACAGGCATATTAATTATTTTTTACCTTATGATACAGCTTGAAATAATTGTTTATGTAGTTAGAAACATAAAAAAATATTAATTGAAAATATTTTATGCAGTTTGCTAATATTCCAATTTTAACTTTTGAAATAAACTACATAAGTTGTCATAAATATAATTTCAAAAACAATAAAATATCTGCAAAACTTAGAAAAAAAAATTTAGATCTCGAACAGCACCACTAGTGGAAACTTAAGATGAATGGAATCCACTTAAAAAAAATAATCCATTGTTCTGTTTATTCGACCATTACTCTTGTATCACCATAATCGTCATTGAACTCTTATACTACATTAGTAGCAATGCTTACAAATGTTTTTAATAAAATTTATATTATTAATATCCATGTCAGCCTGAAAGTTCATTAAAAATATTTTTAACATTAGTACCAATATTTGTTGACATAACGACCATAGTAATTCTTGTTGTTGCCTGCTTAGCAAATGTTTTCTTGGAAAATGTGCTTCCTGAAGCATACAAAATGAAAATAAGCTTACATTTTTAATCAAAATATACTCTTATTAACATTATTTTTAAAATGTTTAAATATAATAAACACATTGTAGCAAAATGTTTTGCATTGTAGCAAAATATAAGCATTCTTATTACAAAAGCATAATTAACTGTACTTTTCTGACAATTTTGGTAGTTTGTGTTCTTAGTTCTGCACATTGTCCAGTTGGTAGCAGTGCTCCTTTGGAGGACACTTTACCTCTACCTTAATATTTCGCCACTGATCATAATATTTTAGCTTGAAATAATGAAACTGCTAACTTTTCCAGTGGGAAACTTTATGTTCTGGCGAGATCTTTTGTGTCACCGCTTAACAAAGTGAAGCAAGGTTCAATTCCTGGTGGGGATGCCACTAATTTATGTAGGTATTTTAAAACTTTCTAAACCATACCAATGAGAGTGAATGTAGCTAAAGTAGTAGTAAATAAAAATACACAAACTTAACCTAATACGACACAAATTCACCGACACTGAAGACAAGGTTGGAGTGAGCTGCCTATGCTGCAGCGATATCAGTTGTTCCCGCTTTCCTTCGTCCTATTGGTCGTTGCTACACCACACATGTTTGCTGTACTCTGCCACCTTCGTTATTGACTGGCCATTGGCTGTGTACCAATTAATGTATCACGAAAGACTTAACAAGTTTTGCAATCCATCATTTGAGAAATTATTTTAAAAAAAAAAGCATTTTTATTCTTACAAATTGAGATTTTGCCTAGTTGTAATTTTTTTTTACTTAGATTTCGATAAAGTCCAGTGAAACTGTAAAACCATAAAATGTGAGATTTGTCTTTAAGAGCAAATAAATTTCCATATAAATGTAGTCTCAAGTATATATGTGCTTACTCCTCATTAGATTAATATGAGAACACGTATAATTTAAGGGAAGTATAACGTACTGTGAAAGCAAACATGATGGCAAAGTCATCTCAAAGTGGTGGTTATAATACCTTGGCAATAAGGGAAAAGTGAATATCTGGTGGGACTGAAAATTCATACATTTTTTGAAGCTACAATATAGGAGACTCCTTGATAGACTTTTTTAGATAGACGTACTCGAGATCTCCGGTGATGGTATAATGCAGGAAATAAAATTTGTTTTGCTCACCTCAAAATGTCTCAAATCGCTGGTGTCGTAGAACTCGTCTTCATTTACCAGCATCTCCCTGTTGCCATATTTCTTCCTATAACACAGGAGGAAACGGGTATTAATTAAAACATGTTGACAATGACTTTCTTTGCGTTACAATGTCAACCTGAGCTCATGGAATTTTTTCATCTGAGAAATGCAAAAAAGCTCGGGGTGTTTTCTCAGTGTTCATGAAGGGTGTTAAATTACTGGAAATAAGCTTGATTGATACATTCTTCTATGCTGCACATGGTAATTGTTTGTATTTCCGTTATATTGTGGCAATTCTGTACACGCCTTACATGGTTCATACTTTATAGTATTGTATTTAATAGTAAAGATATTTTGCTAAGTACAAATTAATTTGTAAAGTAGATATATGGATTTAAATTATTAAAACAAGAATTCTAGTGATCTTGTTTCCCTCCTTCGTGTTTTATGTTTTGAAGCAGGTTCCATGTAAGAATGAGAGAATACGTTTTTAGTTTGTGAATAGTTATTTCATGTAACAAAATTGAATGGTTGGTGTTAATTTTTTTTGCTGTGTGGAGTAAAATTTTTTTTTTTTTTTTGTAAAATATGTAATTAAAAAAAATTGCTATATTTTGAACTTACATGTTTAGCATGCGTAATGTACAGTTGGTTACAAAAATGTGACAAAACATTTTTTAACAGAGTACTATGATTCATGCTGTTATTCCTTGACTGTAGACAAGCCACTGAACACTTTTCTCTCCTACTTTCCCCCACCCCCTAAACAATTACCACATTGAATGCATGATGAATAAAGACAGTATTTTATTTTGTAAATTGTAGAATAGAGGTGGACCGAGTACCTTAAACACCTCCAACAAGACCTCACGCCATCCGCAGACTAATGGACACCACCAGGAAATTTCCAGGTAATTTACAATTGAATTTTTAAAAAAATTCTGAATTTCTTGCCTTTGAACTGTTTGTGTCAAAGGTTGTATCCAATTTAATACCAAATTATTTAAACAGTTGTAAGCAATTAAATAATGTATTCAATTATTAGCTGCTTGTCTCTGTCCAAAATGTATGGAAAATGAAACTTTTGAATTGCAACATGATTTTCTAACGTTGAGGTTTTATGAACAAATTGTGTACCTTACCCTTATATATATTTTTTTTTTTTTTTTACAGCCTGTAACAGTGTAACTTAGTGCAGTAACTTCAAATACTGAAATAATGAAATGTGGGTTTAATTTTAATTTTTAAATAGTAGTATGTTATATCACACCACTTGTAGAAACATTTGTGGCTTGTATTAAAGAACAAAACATCTAAATTACTTTGTTGAGATGGTAGCCATTTCTTGGTGAGGAAACATTATCAAATGGAAATATGAAATAAAATAGCAGTTTTGTAATAAACTGATTATGTCGCATCATTTGTTTGAAACTGTTACTNCAAATGGAAATATGAAATAAAATAGCAGTTTTGTAATAAACTGATTATGTCGCATCATTTGTTTGAAACTGTTACTGTAAATCTTGCGTGTGTAACGTCTGCACTGCAAGTTGGCACAGTATTTGAAGATGGTTGTAATCCAAGTGGTTGGTGTATCCACAGATGTACAAGCAGAATGTTTCTGCTCCTCTTTTGAAAACGTAGGATTGTTTGTAACATGAGGTTTGACAAACATATGTTATGCCCTAAATTGGGTTTGGGTGAATATGTTAGGCATGCACTATTAATATTATTGTATTTAATTAAGCCAAGAGCAGATCTAGACTTTCGTTTTGNGGTTTGGGTGAATATGTTAGGCATGCACTATTAATATTATTGTATTTAATTAAGCCAAGAGCAGATCTAGACTTTCGTTTTGGGGTGGGGTAAGTGTTAGTTTTCCCATTGTGCAAGCGTAGGTGTAGATTTCTGATTTTAGGAAATACATAATATTAAATTTAATTAAATCGGTATTTAAACAATTCTTATATTACCAGTAATATATTTCAGTTCTAAAACGTTTGCAGGGCTTAATGCCGTTGTAAGGGTTTTGGGGGGTTCATGCACTATGTGACCCCACCCCATGTAGGTGAATGGTTCTAAAAGCGGTTTGTGATGGCACTTACTCGAGTAGTCTCCTCCACACAAGCAGTCCCACGTAGCCGAGCAGTGCAACCATCACGAACACACCAGCCAGGATGGCTGCAGACTGGCTGGGCTGCAGGAAGCTGGGGTCAGCCGTGCCAGACAGCTGCAGGTGGTCTGCGTGCTGCTCCGACGTCTGCGGCTGGTACCCGGCCAGAAGATTCTGCGACTCGTTCAGCGCAGAGGGCGCAAACACTTCCACCGGTCTGGGAGGTAGCTCTGGCTTTGTCTTGTTCTTGGCTGGCGCCCCTAGTGCCGGCGTGGTGGTTGGGTTCTGCACGACTTCTGCCGCCGTGCTGGTTGGTGGGGGAGGAGGTTGCGTTGCGTTGTTCAGCGGTGCCTGTGTGTTGTTTGCCACCGGTTTCCCTGTGACTTGTTCCTCTGTCTTCCTTACCGCAGGGAGGGTAGTGGCTTCTGATTTGTTACTTGGTGCACTGCTGGAAGTTTTCACTGTGGTGTTCGTAATTTTCGGCTTTTCCTCAGGAACAGCAGTGCTGTCTTCTGTAAGTGGTTTCAGTATTGTCTGAACATTTGTTGAGTCTTCTCTTGTAGCATTCTCTGCCTTCCTGTAAAAAATAAAATTGATCTTGGTTTTGTATTTATCAGTGGTAAAATTAATATTTAAACTTGAAAATGCATTTTTTGTTACCTATAATTTTGTATTTTTTTAAAGAAAAGATTTACACAATATTTATACACTTAAAATTTAGTATTATTTTGGTAACAAACGTATATTTGAAAAATTAGNAGAAAAGATTTACACAATATTTATACACTTAAAATTTAGTATTATTTTGGTAACAAACGTATATTTGAAAAATTAGGTAATTAATTACTGTAATGTTTTTAGTTTCAGCAAGTAGGTACTAAATATATATTTTCTGAAATAGTCAAATTCTTGTTCAGTAATGACATGAGTTGTTAACATCTATATAAAGATTACTCTTGTTACGTTTNAGAAAAGATTTACACAATATTTATACACTTAAAATTTAGTATTATTTTGGTAACAAACGTATATTTGAAAAATTAGCTAATTAATTACTGTAATGTTTTTAGTTTCAGCAAGTAGGTACTAAATATATATTTGCTGAAATAGTCAAATTCTTGTTCAGTAATGACATGAGTTGTTAACATCTATATAAAGATTACTCTTGTTACGTTTTGTGTGATTTTTAATTTTTTGTAATACATTTTTTTATTCATTTTATTAATCTGGTAACATTTTTTTTTTTGCAATTCAGTTCATAAACAGTTTTTGTAAGTGACTTCCCTAGTTTGTATTTAAAATTCCCTATTAGCCAGTGAAATATTTTTCCAGCATGACAACCACTGAAATAATTTTTTATGAAATTTAATGTGTATGATCAAATCCTCCTCTCATACAGGATCGGGCAGAATAAACAGTAGTANAGTTTTTTAAGGCCCGAAGGCCAGCGCACCCTCCAAAACCTCCCGCACTGTAACTGTACTCCAAAGAGTAAAACAGTGCGCTGCACTTTTTCTTTCCATTCATAAGGGTCCATTCACTTTCTTGGTACCAGTATCCGGTAAATTAACCGGTTTCCTCATTTTAAAACCTGTCCTCACCAATCCGGGTTCCACAATTTACCCATCATGGTTCATCAGAAATTTGCTGGTACCATTTGTCGAATTCCTCTAATCGTTTCCCAATTCGAGTAGCGAATTCGTTCCAAATCTTATGGAGATCTTTATTTGTCATTACATCTTCTAGTCTCCAGTGAATGCCCATTTCTCGAGTTTGTTCTCCAAGCCAAACTCGTAAATCCTCTGTCTTTAGACAGTCATCCAGTACATGGTGCACTGTGTCATCTACACCACATACATCACACAGCGGAGATTGCACGAGACGAAGGCTGTTCAACTTNTCGCAAGTTGTGAATGTGAAATGATGTGTTGTAAAATGGTGTGTAGCTTGAAGTGCTAATGTGCGTGTTTGTAATGCAACAGTGTGCGCGCACACACACACACGCGCGCGCGTTGTAAATATTTCCCGTATGTTTGTGAATGTTCAGCACATTACCACGTCTAAATTGTGTAATATACGTGTATTAGTACAGTCAGCATCATAAAGATGATTGCATGAATCAGTGTGGTGTCAGAAGGAAAAAAGTAGAATTAAGATGTGAGAATTCGTTGACAGGGGACAGAATGATGTAATTATCGTAACACCAAACATGGCAGAGAGCTTGACAAGAAGAAACCACAAGTTGTCATCCGACCTTGTCGGCCGGCATAAGCCCATCATGGGCAGCGCGCACACAGGGCGCAGGGTCGTGCGATGCGTGTGTTACGTGTGTTTGGTGCATCGACGCTTGTGAAAGTGCGTATAAAGTTGGTTGACGGTCCAAGCTACCAGAAAAAGGTCCTGTTAGTATTACGGCTTATTGTATTTGTATTGCCATGCACTCCTGTGCACGTTCTTGTAAACTAGCAAGTAAGGTGTTTATGTATGTATTTTGCAGTGCTCTTCTGTGCACGTTCTTGTGATTAGCTTAGAGTCTTCCTTCTATTTCAATCACGATTCTTTATTCTTGCACGTGGTCGGCCTGGGTCCTCCACTTACGGCACGGGCTAGTGTCCTCGCTTCTGATGGCCATTTGCCAGTCTCTCGTTTGAGCTCAGGCCGGACAGGTGTGTGCCGCGTGGCCTGCGGGCCCTGCAGGGGCCTCAACTTTGTTGACGCCGATCTAGTAATTCTGTCTGTTTAACCAATACCCGGAACCATTTTTATTTGCCCCCGCAGCAGACCTGGCCCTTCGTTGAATTGGAAGGCCCTTAAATAATCATTTTGCCCTCTGGCTTTTCTGTTGTATGTGATTTAGCGTACTTANGATGAGTGTGATAGTAGAACGTTCAGTATTTAATACTAGTATCTGTACATAGAGTACGACATGCCATTTACATTTCACAAGTTGTGAATGTGAAATGGTGTGTTGTGAAAAACCCGGCTTGAAGTGCTAATGTGCGTGTTTGTAATGCAACAGTGTGCGCACACACACACACACACACGCACGCGCGTTGTGAATATTTCCCGTATGTTTGTGAATGTTCAGCACATTACCACGTCTAAATTGTGTAATACACATGCATTAGTGCAGTCAGCATCATGCAAGACGACTGCTGATAAGTGGTATGATTGCATGAATCAGTGTGGTGTCAGAAGGAAAAAAGTAGAATTAAGATGTAAGAATTCGTTGACGGGGGACAGAATGATGTATTTATCTTAACACCAAACATGGCAGAGAGCTTGACAGAAGAAGAAACCACAAGTTGTCATCCGACCTTGCCCCTTGGCCGGCATAAGCCCATCATGGGCTGCGCGCATACAGGGCGCAGGGTCGTGCGATGCGTGTGTTACGTGTGTTCGGTGCATCGACGCTTGTGAAAGTGCGTAGAAAGTTGGTTGACGGTCCAAGCCACCAGAAAAAGGTCCTGTTAGTATTACGGCTTATTGTATCTGTATTGCCATGCACTCCTGTGTACGTTCTTGTAAACTAGCAAGTAAGGTGTTTATGTATGTATTTTGCAGTGCTCTTCTGTGTACGTTCTTGTGATTAGCTTAGAGTCTTCCTTCTATTTCAATCACGATTCTTTATTCTTGCACGTGATCGGCCTGGGTCCTCCACTTACGGCACGGGCTAGTGTCCTCGCTTCTGATGGCCATTTGCCAGTCTCTCGTTTGAGCTCAGGCCGGACAGGTGTGTGTCGCGTGGCCTGCGGGCCCTGCAGGGGCCTCAACTTTGTTGACGCTGATCTAGTAATTCTGTCTTGTTTAACCAATACCCGGAACCATTTTTATTTGCCCCCATAGCAGACCTGGCCCTTCGCTGATTTGGAAGGCCCTTAAATAATCATTTTGCCCTCTGGGTTTTCTGTTGTATGTGATTTAGCGTACTTACCTTGGACTGGTTCAGGCGAGGCCTCATGTAAGTGCTTTGTGCCGCAATGTTTCTTGTATTGTTCTATGACATTCCTTTTTTTGAGTTTGTGAAGCGCCCCGTTAATTTCAGTGTCAAAATATGTAATAAATGCCGGATGGCTCCGGATCTAATGTCACACTTATTTCCTAAGTGTAAATANCAGAGCAGAAGAGTACGTGTCGGCATTAAACATTCAGCCACGTGGTCATGTAACAACCCTGGTAAGAGATTCTGCTCACGCATGGCTGTGCGTGAAATCACGGCCTGGCGTCCTGGAATTACATCTGCACATCTACCTGCGTTACCAATTAATGCAGATAACAAAGCGATTCCGTACTGAGCATTGAGCCCCCACTATAAAGCGAGCTAGCCATTTTAATAAGCACATACTTAATGAGTGACACACCATGATCATGAGATTATGCCTGCATTGACATATCAACGTAGCTTCAGCAGCAGCCAATCAGCAGTGGCCAATTTTTACTGTTCGTGTCAGGAGGATAAAGCTGCATTTGTTTGCTCTGAGATTAAAGCGAGGGGTTAAAAAACTGTACTTACAGGACTGGTGAGCTTTTATTATGAGAGTCCTCTTGATGTGTGGTCCCTGGGTCCAGGACTCGAGGACTGTCGACTCTGTCTGTCAGGTTGGTCTCGTGGTCCGGTACACTGCGGTGGGTGCTGAGCTCTGGCACTGGTGCGATCACGACTCCTGGCTGCAGTCAACACAAACANAGCGAGCTAGCCATTTTAATAAGCACATACTTAATGAGTGACACACCATGATCATGAGATTATGCCTGCATTGACACATCAACGTAGCTCCAGCAGCAGCCAATCAGCAGTGGCCAATTTTTACTGTTCGTGTCAGGAGGATAAAGCTGCATTTGTTTGCTCTGAGATTAAAGCGAGGGGTTAAAAAACTGTACTTACAGGACTGGTGAGCTTTTATTATGAGAGTCCTCTTGATGTGTGGTTCCTGGGTCCAGGACTCGAGGACTGTCGACTCTGTCTGTCAGGTTGGTCTCGTAGTCCGGTACACTGCGGTGGGTGCTGAGCTCTGGCACTGGTGCGATCACGACTCCTGGCTGCAGTTAACACAAACACCATAAGTTGGAGATTACCTATATACCCTATATACAGACATGTCACACAAGTAAAGCCGCGCTTCAGGTTTAAGGGATGTATGTGTGTGATATGGAGTTTCGGGTTACTACATATTTATTAAGAATTTACTAGGAGTTTATGTAGAAATTTAGTAGGAATCTGCATAATAAAATCACACATTTCTTAAAAAAAAAAAATTTTGTGTGCATGTAGTAATTTGTGCTTAAGCTCTTCATATTTACAGTTCCCGTTTTGAACCTTAACTTCAGGTTATAACATCCGATAAATAGCCATATTTTGAAAACACTCGAGACAGTAGATGATGAAAATGTTTTCTTTGAAAGCCACTTTACAAAAAATTGCTTGGTTCCTCATGTATAAGAGAGGTACAGTTATTCTTCTGAATCACACTGACACTTTTTGTAAACTGTTGGCCTAGAAATGAAAACTGACAGGTATCAGTTCTTTTGTTGTTGAGTCAGTACTGGGGATAACCTAGACCAGACGTCCTGCTTTTTACAGGACAGCCCCCCTTTTTTTAAGCATTGTCCTGGGCTATACGAAAGGCCATATAAAGTCATGAAATGTCCTCATTCAACCAAGTGCCCTGCGTAAAGTCCTGCTTTTTTTTTTTTTTTTTTTTTTTTTCATATAAACAACCATTGAACATTTATATTATTTACACATGCAGCAAGTTTTATGAACTAATTTTACAAAATAACACTTTAAAAGTTATTAAAATAAAAAATATTTTTCAAAAAAATATGAATGTTGATGTAGTGCTAGTGTATTAACTTATCAAGTTTTAATAGTTATTTTGATTTTTACATTAGCTTATATTTACAGTAGTGTCATGCCTGGAAGTAAAGTCACATTCCTTGTATTATAAATCACATTTCTTATGACAAAAGTGTCCTGCTTTACGCATTAAAAAATCTGGCCACCTTAGGATAGCCAGACCCTGCAAAGGGACAAAAGATTAGAAATTGGGTGATGAGAGAAATCAACCCCCACCTCCCTTCCTCACCCTTCAGAAAGCAGTCAAAATTTTTTAGGGAGTTAATTGCTAAACCAAAGGAGACATGTTAGTGGAAGTCGTAGGTGAGAAAAACACCAATACCACTTAGGGTGAAAACAGGTCGAACCGTACAAGAGGCTCAAGAAAATGCAGACAGTAAGAAGTCCATAACAAATCCTGCTTCAGTAGAAAATGGGATGAAAGAAAAGGTGATAGAAGTAAAAGTGTACAAATACTGTGAGGCATAGCTCTGGCTATGATCAGACTAGAGCACAGTGTAGGTATCGGAGTGCTCACATTGGCAGCTCCCAAGAAGCGAACATATGCAGTCATACAAAAAGATAAAGTTGAATGTCATCAGTCGGCTNGGGGGGGGGGGGGATTTGCTCCTCCTCCAATTTCAACAAGGGGTACCAAAGACATCATGTGGTATAACTGTAGACCTTCATACTTTGCATATATTGTATGGACGCAATATATTAATTATCGGGATACCTGGTTAAATTTCTTTCGTTTTGCGAAGCTTCGTAATATTTTATCAGGATTTGGGATTAAAGCCGTGGTAGTTATGTTTATCGGGCATA
Organism: Clitarchus hookeri; assembly: GCA_002778355.1. Taxonomy (NCBI): domain Eukaryota; kingdom Metazoa; phylum Arthropoda; class Insecta; order Phasmatodea; family Phasmatidae; genus Clitarchus; species Clitarchus hookeri. The sequence goes on along the minus strand of NQII01000961.1, from coordinate 975,380 downwards.
CGATTGTCGTTTCAGGAAATCGTAGTTTTACCTAGTATTGCAGTTTCAAATGTAACTATAGTGAGAGCAACAGCAGGCTTTGGAGAAAGAGTTTCGTCTCAGGGCATCTAAAAGACAAGTAACATTATGCCAGGGACTGGTAGGTCAATTGAACCAGGAATTACACAGAGATGTAAAATATGCCAAAGTTTTGGAGGAGTTTAAAGTCAGGAAATTGTAGGAAAGTAATATAGTGCAAAGAATTTCACAAATTCTATTATATAAAGAACCATACAAAAATTGAGGTCACAATGTGTACAGGATACATGGGGTAAATTAACATATTTCCTTTTCAAGCCTTGGGAGAGGCAACAGTGAATAATGTACATAATAAACTATTGTAGGTAGTAAAGGATTTCATACTACTGACCAGTACATGGTTATTTTGCAGATTGATAATTGTGAGGGAGAGTGTTTCTGTCAGTATGTTTTAAAAGATAAATGTACAATAAATTTTCAGTGTATTAATGTTTGATACTAGTATCATGCACAGGATTGTTAATGATCATGTGAGGAGGAGAATGGAGGTATGGAGTATGCTGCATTTAAGGAACACCACAAATAGGCTACTACCAGACTTTTCCATAAGTTTTATTTTTTTTAATGATGTGTAGTTAAGAACGTTAAAAATAATGTGACTAACTGTAATTGTATCATCTTATGTATTTTACTCAGTACTGAATAGATCGCAACTCGTAACCTTAGTTGCAATTTTTTTAAATTACAGCAAATGGATATGTCATCAATATAATGTATCTCCAGTAGTATTATTTAAACTGTATTAGCAGTAGTAAGACATACTAATGAGTTTTGGAGAAAGTATCATTAAGGAAAATGTACTAATACATTCCTTTTTCTGGTTAAATTTATCAAGTGTAAACAGTGGTGTTGAGCAAATAAGCTATGAGCAGAGTTATCATGTAATGGTTTTGTTTTTGTAATTAAGAGAATTTATTTAAGCAGAGTACTGAACAGAAAGTGCTATATAAGAGCAATTAATATTAATAAGTTTTGTTTTTCTGTTTGTTAAAAAGTTTAACGAAAAATAAATTTTATGGAAGATTGTTGGAAGTTAACTTGAAAGTACAAGGGATGTTGATGAAAGAGTTTTACTGAATGTAAACAGAAGAAAATTACTCAACAGTTACACTGTATGTTAATGTAAAAATCTGTAAGAATCATATAATTTTCCTGTTATTGTACACTTTCAGAGTTGACAAATTTAAATAATGAAAAGGAAAATTGAGAATGCGGTACATGTTGACTAAAAATACCAAAGTTGAGGTGGTTGAGATTACGAAATAGAAAAAGTAAATTGTAAACTTAAATTGTTGGTAAAGAGCAGAGGCACAGTGGTTTGCAGAGTAGCCGCATACAAGATAGGTTTTGCTTTGGGAAAGATTTCTTGAAAATCTATCCCAAACCGAGGAGGGTAAAATAATGACACAATATATTAATTATCGGGATACCTGGTTAAATTTCTTTCGTTTTGCAAATCTTTGTAATTTNGTAAAATAATGACACAATATATTAATTATCGGGATACCTGGTTAAATTTCTTTCGTTTTGCAAATCTTTGTAATTTTATTGGTATTTGGAATTAAAGCAGTGGTAGTTATGTTCATCGGGCATACAATTGCAGTTTCAGGAAATCGTAGTTTTTGTTACGCATCGGTATTAGAAGATATAAGCTTTCCGAACAGCAGTCAACAGTTTTTGTTCTAGAAGGTTTGATTATTTTTTACCGGCGATGTAGTTTGGATGACTGCGAAGTTCGGCTGTAGTGNGTAAAATAATGACACAATATATTAATTATCGGGATACCTGGTTAAATTTCTTTCGTTTTGCAAATCTTTGTAATTTAATTGGTATTTGGAATTAAAGCCGTGGTAGTTATGTTCATCGGGCATACAATTGCAGTTTCAGGAAATCGTAGTTTTTGTTACGCATCGGTATTAGAAGATATAAGCTTTCCGAACAGCAGTCAAGAGTTTTTGTTCTAGAAGGTTTGATTATTTTTTACCGGCGATGTAGTTTGGATGACTGCGAAGTTCGGCTGTAGTGNGAGTTTTTGTTCTAGAAGGTTTGATTATTTTTTACCGGCGATGTAGTTTGGATGACTGCGAAGTTCGGCTGTAGTGGGAAAGGGATGCCGGCCCACGCCATGCCCTTATTTGTGGCACGGAGTGGGGATAGACATGCAGCGACAAATACTGACCCACAGTTTTTAAGATACTACGCGAAAAACAATTTCATTAAGAGTGAATAGAATATTGCAATTTTTGAGTCATGAATTAAGAGACCTTATACATCCACAACTATGTGTATACCAACATGTTATTCTGAATGAGCAGTTGTTTATAATTGATGGTATTGACCTTGCTAAGTCAGATAAACTCGGTAGATGTGTTACTCATTGTCTTTTGTGTGTGTGTGTTTGTGTATGTATGTGTGTGTGTATACATAAAGTTCATGATATGGCATAGTTTTGTAAAGATAACTATCAGATTTATCATCACAAATTTNGTGTGTGTGTATACATAAAGTTCATGATATGGCATAGTTTTGTAAAGATAACTATCAGATTTATCATCACAAATTTTAGAAGTTTCTAGTAATAGACCTGTAGCAACACCTTTTTTAATCCAGTGAACTCCAAATTCTATTTCCACTCTTTGNGAGAAGTTTCTAGTAATAGACCTGTAGCAACACCTTTTTTAATCCAGTGAACTCCAAATTCTATTTCCACTCTTTGCTCATGGTGCTTCACCTACTTATGGGCTCACAAGTTTATGCATGAGCAGAGTAAATGGCTGGTGGGCCTGTTGTGTGAAACACCAACAAGAGTTGTAAATTGAATGTGTGAGCACTGCAATATTAGATAAGGATTGTGGCTGGCGACAGCAGAATTCAGGCAATGAGAGGAATGCGCTCTGCACTCAAGGTCAGATGCCATCTACAGCAGGAAGTGGACTAGTCTGGAAATAATCGTACTTGGTTGCTGTTGGTGCAACCAAAGATGGCAAACAGCAAGTACAGTTAGGCATGGGGATGTTGTTTCATAAAAATACTTTGTTTCATAACCTGAGGCATAGGAGGTCAGATCATGTAGTGCTATATGGTGTATTCTGACACCAGAGACTTGTGAACACCAATGCATGCAGGTGTTGATCTGAGTATGAAAAAAAGTTGAGGTTTCTGTGGCGTGGTAACTATATATGCAATTGCTGAAGCCTAGTGGCCTGTAACAGGAGAATACTGTCAAGTGTGAGATTTCTTGTTAATGTGAGTTAGATAGGTCTTTGTATTTTGAAACTGCAGTAATGTCATAGTGGAGGTGTTAGAGTGGTGAGTTGTCAGTGGATTTAATGCTTATAGAGATATTACTGAGTTGGAATTGAATAGTAATTCTCTGCTTGTTCTAAGATTTTTAGAACTGTGGAGGGGAATTGTTGTCTGCCAAAATAACTTAACAATGGGAATTGAGGCCTCAACTCCGTAGCTTCTGGCTTCGTGACCTGACCACATTTGGTGATAGTGGTCACTGCATGTGAGGGTAGTGGGAGGGGTTGCAGCAGGACATGATAATGTCCTCTCCACTCCACCAATTGCTACAGACCAGCAGAGTATACACTGATGAGCCATTGCATTATGACCACCCCAACCTGGGAACATTTTTCATGCGCAGAGTTACACATGATGCACTGGAAGCATGATATATATAGAGCAGGTCCATAGGCTCACTGTTAGTAGTGTCTACAGAATCAGAATAGGAATAACATCCAATCTATCTGAGATTGACAGAGATCAGATTGTGATGGCATGGCATGGCATGGCACCTTGGTCACTGAAACAGCATGTCTTATTGGTTGCTCTCATGCCGCTGTTGTGAGCACATNTTTATCTGAGATTGACAGAGATCAGATTGTGATGGCATGGCATGGCACCTTGGTCACTGAAACAGCATGTCTTATTGGTTGCTCTCATGCCGCTGTTGTGAGCACATATCAAAAGTCTTACAACAACGGGGAAACGACACGTCATCCATCCTGGGGTCGACGGCAGTGCATTGTTGCCAGAGTGCAGCAGAGGCTTTTGCACATTTTTCAGAGCGACTGCAAGGCTACGGTTCAAGAAATTACACAGAGGTACAACAGTGATGACCAGGACAAGGTTTCACAGCACACGGCTCATGGAACACTGCCGGGGATGGGACTGCAAAGTTAAAGACCCACTTGTACGCCCATACTGACTGCGTATCATCAACAGCAGCACATGAGGTGGGCACAAAATCATTGACACTGGGCTATGGATGATTGGAAAATGGTCGCCTGGTCTGATGAATCTCTATTCCTGCTTCATCACATTGATGGCCGAGCGCGTGTATGGAGATTACCATCAGAGGGTATGGCACCTGGGTGCGTTGTTTGGCAGAGACAGGTCGGAGGAGGAGGTGTGATGGTCTGGGCGATGTTTTCATGGGAAACATTGGGACCCATTATTCTGGTACACCAATCCCTGACAGCTGTCTGGATGTTATTGAGGATCAAGTTCTTCTGTTCATGTCAGCAGTGCTCCCTGCCGGCAATGGCCACTTCCATAGCACAGTGTGCCATGCCACACTGCCAGGATTGTGAAGGACTGGTTCAAGGAACGTGACAGTGAATTTGCATTAATGTCTTGGCCTCCAAATAGACCAGATATGAACCCAATTGAACATTTGTGGTTCAACTTGGAGAAGACGGTTTGTGCTCCATCACAACTCCCCCCCCCCCNACTGGAGCACCTGCTGTTGCGCTTGTGATACCAGATACCTCACTGGCTTGACAATAAATTTGCCTTGTCATTAGTGAAGAAAAGATGGAAGTAGGGGAGCACATGGGTTTTCTACGATATTTGGGAGACATTAGTGGCTTAAGTGCCATTTGATTAACCTTGGAAGGGGTCTCTGAGATAGGCAAACTAATTGCCGGCACCATTTAACATAGGAAACAGGTCATCCCCTTCCCCTCTTGGAGGTGTGTTCTGGTTGGTTGACGGGTTCTCCCATCCCTTCTGAGGTGTGCTGTGATTGGCCGTTGCTTGGGGGGGTACCCTTTCGGTGAACAAAGCGCCCAAGCGACATTTGCGGGACTTTTGAATTTTTCGAGGAAGTCTGGAGGGTGAGTGGCTAGGGGCGGGGTAAAGGGGATGCCAGGGGCATCAAGTGCACCATCGCCACTAAGTGCATGGCTCTCAACTGGCGCGCAGTGTTCTCGTCGCACTTCATGTACCTACGGGACTTTTAGCAGTGACCCTATTATTTTATTGGTGGAAAGTCTGTAGGAAGGTTCAGTGCAGGGCCATTGAGTAGTTTTGTGTGTATCTAACGCGTATATTTTGAGATACACCGCGTTGAGAAAGCCGTTTTTAGCCATTCTGGAGTTCTCTGAAATTGTGTTTCTAACGTGCGTGACGTCTTAAAAACACTCTACAGCCTTCGGCTGATGAGTATGTTCTTCTCGTAGATCAGCACATTGAACGCACGGTTAATAGTTTCGTAGAAAAATGAGTATTAAAAAACACTACAACGAAGTTCAAGCGCCAGGTAGGCGGGAGCCTTAAGAGCCGCTCAAATCCTTATTTCTCACACCCGTGTCTAAATTCACACAATTTGGCAAGAACTCGTACATCCTTGCAGTAAAATTATTTAATTACTTATTATAATTACGTTTTTGCTATCCCGAATTTAATGAACACAAAATAAAAAAGTCAGTGTTTACAAATAAATGTAAGCTTCTTATAAAAAAAAATACTGAAATCCGTAATGTTCTTACCGAATCCACATATCTACTGGCTTGCTATAAACCCGCCGTATACACATACAGGATGAGTATAAAAGAATACCCCAACTTTTAAGGTATATAATATCAAAACCAAACAACGTACAACCTTGATTGACCAATCAAATGCACCGTGGAAGCGTGAAATTTGTTTACCATACATTCATCAATGTTCAATGTGACCACCACGAGCGGCCCGAACGACATTTACGTGATAATCAAACTCGTTCCACGCTCTTGTCAGCATTTCCGATGTTACGGTTTGGATGGCGTTCGTAACTCTCGGTTTGTGGTGGTGGAAAGGAGGGGGGGGGGTAACGAGCTCGCATTCGACACCTCAATGTGAAGGGGACGGTCTGATGTTTCCTTTATGGTGCGCCACCCCATTGACACCTAGCTGTTCGCGGATACCTGAACGAGACGTTGCCGCAACGCTGGATTGGTCGAGCAGCAGCTGGTGACCAGGCTCTTCGTCACTGGCTCCCAAGAAGCCCGGATCTTACCCCGTGTGATTTTTTTTCTATTGGGGTACGTAAAGGATCAAGTGTTCGTCCACCATTGCCGGCTAACATTGTGCGGCGTTAAATAAATGTTGGGGTGTAAAATACATGGCAAGTGCTTGAGAGAAACTAGTGTTCACAAGCCCCTATAAAACGTCAAACTTCAGGTAATTAAAGTATTTTTACATGGTTTTGTGCTCTATCAAGTAAACGTGGTTTTAAGGTGGCCGCCGAACGGCGCGCAGAACTCCAGCAGAAAAGTTTGATTAAAAAACCACCCAACGTGTCTGAGTTAGGCCTGCTTACGAATAGCAGTTACGAAAAGTCTGTATACATTTTTTAGTTCCTCCATCTCTCTCTAAAGCATGTTTTTGTGGTAGTGAAAATGGCTCAAACGGGTGTTTTTGTTTTCACGGTCATTTTTAGGTATGAACATTCCGGTATAAAACATTAAAAAAGGAATAGGGACATGCATCAAATCATTACTTTTATTATTACGTCATAAAATGGCAGGGTCTCCGCTGAAAGTCTCATAGAGGCGCGTTATCGACGGCAAGACTGCACGCCAGTTCAGTGCTTTGCGCGTAGAGGCGATGAGAGAGTTGATGCGCATGTCTCGGTCGCCCCTGGTGCTCCCGCGCTTTAAGGCCTCAGACGTGCAAAATTCACTGAACCAGGCGGCCACCTTAATATAATATTTATTAAACCTTTTAATTAATGTCTTTTAATTCTCAGTACAAGTATTGCATTATTTAAGTGAAAATCGGATAGTGAAACTGTCAATCCTATAAGCATATATATTTTTTTAAATTTAATTGTAGATTGACTTAAACAGAAACATCGTGACAGGGAACTGTGGATGCAAAGCGTCAGCCATTGTCGCAAATAAATTGCTATGTACTGTGTTTGTTAATTGCGATACGCACACTTCCGAGGCAACCATAGTACAACAATGGGGAAAACCACAGCGTGCTCGCGAAAATTTGTTTTCGAAGGGAGCGAGTGTTTAAATGTTCAAATCTAAGTTTGCAGTTGGAGAAAATAACGTTTCCACGCCCTCGGACAAAATTGCTTTGTGTGAATAAATAAAAACACTTTGACTGAACCTTTACTAGCATGTTGAAAGCAGATTGCGAGAGTGAAAATGTTGTAATAGCAGATTCTATTCTAATGAATCTTGATTAAACGCGTTCGTTAATTACAAAATCAGAAGGGTCACAAAGTGCCTAAGTATAATTTTTTTTTATGTCCAGTATTAAGTGATCGCTGCCTCCGTCAAATTACGTTCATATGTTACCTGCAGATATGCAACACTTTTATAAAACTAATGTGAAAATGACACAAGAGAAATATAAAATTTATGTTAAGGCAAGGTGTCGGAATCGGTGTTTTGCATTGTTCGAGCAAAGAAAATTACGCAAATGGAAGTCCACGTGTTTTACCGTTGATGGTTTCACGTATTACTTCCGCGATCCAAGCCTTCTTCTGAAACTATTCTGCTTATCGATAGGAAACCTTAACAATTTAATAACTGGAGGACTATTCACTCAACGTGACACTGCACCCCACAACACAACAGTATTGACTCTTCTTTTGCGGCTCTTTATCGAGGTTTAATAAACACTGAAAAGTCGTATTTACGTATCAAGTTTCCTATGCAGCATGCGGCGTCAGGGGGCACCAGATTACACTCAGTGACGAACAAATGTTTGTATCATCTTAGCTCTGCGCTCGAGACAGTTCAGTTCATTCAGGCTTAAAGACGAATCAGGATAACGTGCGTACGCCACATTACAATTCGTCTACATGCCTAGTAACTATTACAGAGTTTGGTACAGGGCCAAGAAACTGAATGAGTTGAACAGAGGTATCATTTAGGTCAGGCAGGGGTAGCCAAGAAACGTCCACGATAGCTGCCAGTCCTTACAGAGCTGAGGATTTCTTTAATGGGGTGGACAAACCACCAAGCTTTGCCATAGCCAACAGTGCTGCAGCAGAAAGGATTCTGGTGCCGCGAAATCTCATAATGGGCGCTGCTATTCGGCGTGAGTGGAAGGAGTCTCAACACTGTGCAGAAAAGCTGCTCCTTGAGTAGAGACCTCCGCGTTGAGGAAGTTCTGGTCCCCGGGCTGAACTGTCAGTTTTCCTTGGTTTCCCAAGCAGTGCATGTTGGGCACAAATTAAGATGGAAGATGATAACTGCAATCTGGAGATGGCATTCTCCCTGCCACTACACAAAGTCTGCCACAGTATTCATTGTTGTTGCCCTGTGTTCGGCCAGACAGTGCTTGCTTAGTGCTACCAGTGATTCATTGCTCATTATAATGATGACAGATGGTGAGTGTAAAAGGAGCAGAAGATTTTTGGACTGGGAGGGTAAGTGCTTATCCATCCATGGCAACCAAAGACTGGACACTCGTGACTAATAAACAGACTTCACACTCACCTCATCGTTATCATTATCAGCCTTGTGTAGGAAGGTCTGGTTCACCGTGACTCCACTCAACATGTCGGAAACTTCTGGTCCCAGCTCGACAGTTGGCTTGTCAGTGTTGGAAGGGGCCACTGAAGACTCTTCATGTTCTGTCTCTCTAGCTCCATTTACTGATGCAGCTGCTGGTGGTCCTTGCAATGGGGAAGCTCCTGGAAACAAAGAAGTTGGTTTTTTTAAGGAGTGATTTCAGAAAGTGGTGAAGTCTTGGATACAAAATTGCGCCAGATAGTTTTAAAGTTTCATATCCATTGTGCAATGAAATTTAAGATTGATAAAAGGATTCCTGATATTCACTGATATTAAATTCTGAATTGTTGTAAGATTAATTATGGGTATGTTTCCTTACCAGACATAAATTACTAATAAACCTTTGTAACAGTGGTACACTCTGCAGCAGATAAGCTTACGTGTTAACTGTTGTTACTGTAGTAGGGGAGGGACAAGGCAGTAATGTTCGTAAGTTAGGAATGAGAGGATGGAAGACATGCATAAATTTCTTTCAGGATTACATGAAATTGTATCTTGAAGTAATACTATTTTTTTTTCTTTAAAATATTGATTTGTTTTATCAGTTTTGCTAAATATTCCTGACTATAATGTGGCAACCATATAAACTTTAGCAAGTAATCACAACAGAATTGTATGTGTAACATTAATACTGTACACACACTTAAACATATTTGTTTTATTTTATACCCGAAAAATGTTTGCTGCTCAAAATCCCCTGTAAATATGAACTTGTGAAAAAGGATTCAACTTTAACACTGCATGTGCAGCTACAAGAATTAACGCAAGTCAGTCTTTTTTATTTTAGATATATATGCAGGTTCCAGTAACAGAAAAACTGAGAAATTTCTAAAGGAAGTTTGGATGTTCAGTAAAATTGTATGCTGAAATAAAATCCTTTTCTCTTTTCAGTATTTTAATGTGTTTGCTGGTCACAAAGAAATATTTTCGATCCTTCTCCAACAAGCAAGAAATTTTGAAGCACAAGAAATGTGAAACTCACCATCTAAGCTTCTGGGGTGAATGTGTGCATATCCCCCCCTAAAATATAACTCCACTGGAACCCCTAATGTTTTACTCATATCTTAGTATTTGAGTTTCACTGATGAAAATGTGTAGGGGTGGCACCGGCATGGCTAGTGTACCGGCTTCCTATTAAGGAAACATGTATTCGATCTCTGGCGGAGTCGCGCTTGAATTTTCATGTGTGGGAAACTTGGTGGACATTGCCATACGTTGATGGGTTGGATACTCTTTATTTTCCACTGCCATTGCATTTTGTTGCCGCTCCATCCTACCATGCCCTTGGGTGAACCCCCACTTAACATTTATGTATTTAATTTTACTTGTCATTCTTATCGACCCCCCNTGGCCCGGAAAAGAGTACAGTTATGATCAAAATAACGAGAAATATTCAGACTTGTGGGACGGACAGGCCAGAGTTGGGAGGATGGGAAAACCAAAGATGCCCTCACAGCCAAGGGTCCCTTAGACCTGCGTGATAAAAGGAGATGGGTAACAGGATATATTTAGAGTCCGCAAGAGTGGTGCAAAGAAGGAAACAGAAGTGACGAGTAAGAGATGTTAAATTTCGCTCGATTATAAACATGATACCTTATTTTATTTCCAGAGGCAATGGACGAACTTAAAAAGTCAAAGTGTTTATGCCAACTACTGTTTTGAACGGAGGCGCCTGCCCCTTCAGTCCGTCCCTGTACGTCAGTGTGGCCAACTCACCGGCCTGGGCTTTCCCGGGATGTGGACGAATAAGAGAATTATTCATCTAATCACAATAAGCGGCGCCTTCCCCAGACCCGATGACTGGCCCGGCTTTCAGGGAACCAGGGAGCCGAGTTCAGATGGAATTATAAAATTCCAGCCCTCATATTTCTAAATATTTCCGAATTTACAAGTAAAATAATCTACCATAGTCGTTCTTGAAGGCTGGAGTACGACAGCTGCGGTATTAAATTGTAGATTCAATTAGATGTAGTCTATCTTCCAGGAGAAGTGGACGATAATATCCTCCAGCGTAAACGGCACGGAAAACTAAAAATAAACCCATTTGGTTATCGGCCCACAAGACCGCCCATGTGATACTAAGTTACGTATCAGGCGAAGTCTAGAGACACTGACATCTGAAAAGTTTTTTCTATGCGCGTACTCCTCACCTGCAGAGCGTCACGTGTAGCGTTAACCATCGTAATCCCGGCCTACGACACGTCTGCAGATTAGCAAAGTCACAATTTTATGATGATTTCAGCGCGAAGCTCAGTACGCACTCGCCATAATTATTTAAGTATTACGTAATTAAATAAAGTCTTAAGGTCCGATGGAATTTACATCCCGAAACACTGTGGCGAAACTGTAACTTGCGCTGAAACGCAACGACTGTCAAAGTGCTATGTTCGCTGCTGACATAAAAACTCTTTATGATTGAGAATGAAGCAATATCATCGTGCAGAGAAAATATTTTACTTCGCGCCATTGCAGTCGCTTGTACTGCAGCTGCCAGGTATATTTGTTGTTCAGAAGCAGCGAACAAGAATTTTCTTTATTTTTGAAAGGTTTGTGATTAATAAGAAATCGTTATTCAACTATATGAAATAAACCATTAAATATATTAAATAATGAATTTAATGTATTAATAATAAAAATAATAAAGGAACAACTGTATTACTTATTTCACTATTCACCATAATTATATTAAATAATTTAATAGGATTATTCCTTATATATTTACAAGAACTAGACATAAATATAACAAGCGAAAACGAACAAGAATGTAATATTATATAATTTCAGGCGGTTTGGGACAAAAGTTCAAAGTTGTGAATGTTTGTCATAGGACACACACACAGTTTGACTTGAGACACGGGAGCTTTGGACAGCGCCGTGACGTCAGAAGGCCACGTACGCCAATCAGTGTACAGTATCCTTGTCTTACAACGTAGCTTGGGCTACCGTAATTGTAGACGGACCCTAACACTGCCGTTGGCCCAATTACTTTATTCGTGCGATAATCAAGGGCTATAGTCTAATCGCAATTTCTTCACACTTTATTTAAATAAAACGTTTGATTGTTTCCGAAATGTGTCGAGTCTTACAAGCGTTTTGTACTTGTGTTAACATAAAAAAAAATCCTGGTTTTTATTAAATTAAACTTTTACTTGTATTTTATTTATAAATTATAATATTTTATATGTTTAATTAATACAAATAAGAACGGGGAGAAAATAGTTGTGTCGGTAAAACCTAATAAGAAATAGTTCTTATTCAAATTATCATTACACTGAGTGCGGACAAATACGGTGCGCTGTCCTTTTGGTGTAATTTTCCAGACTTGGTTAAGATTTGTTTGAATGAGGCGGAGGAATATCCTGGAAGTAGAACTTTAGCAGGGCTTCAAAAAAGTTGGAAGAAATCGCGAACGATCTGTGAAACTGTTAGGAACGTACAGTTAATATATATTGCTAAATTGCTAATATATTAATTATTACTCATTAAAAAATAATTTCAGTGGCCACAAGTGTAAACGTATCACCTTAAAATAAGACGTTGCCGAGCGTGTTTGCGGTAGCGTGTCGAAGTCGCATTCGGTAGGTCGTGGGTTCGATCTCGGCCGGTTGCACTGGGGGTGGTTTTCCTCCCAACGTGGTTTCCCCTTCTCCAACTCTAGGTGGATGCTGGTGCAATCCCTGTTTATACGCCCTTCTAATTCCTTACTCTGTGCCATCATATAAAAGTGTCTAGAACTATTGGCGTACACATAATAAATAAATAAAATTAATAAATCAGATTATTTTGCATACATAACTTCCGAGTTTATTGGGGACATGCCACACAGTAAACTTGATATATATATTTTTTTTAATGTGGAGGAAGTGGGCTACCAGGAGGTCTGAAGGTATAGAATACGCCCGGGAGAATTTTGGAATCCAAATCTTAATATTGCCTCGTTAATTTTATCCAGGGCTACTGGAAATAAGAAAATAAATAATGAGGTAGTTTAAAATTGTGCCAAATTTAACATTTCTTTCTCGTAGTTTTTCCTACCTTCTTTGCATCTTTCTCTCTCCCTCTCTCTCTCGCGGATTCTGAACCTCTCCTGATANCCTTAAGTTTCAACTTTTCTTTGAAATCGTAAAGTCAAGAGTGCTTGACTTTATCATTGTCAGTGCGTTTTCCAGTGTAAATTAAGGGGGAAATCGCTTATCGCCAGGAAAATTTAGGGGCCTGAGAATTTAAGGGGATATTCAGAGGGAAACGAGCTTTTATTATTATACCAAGCTTATTAAGTTTGCAATTCAATTACAAACAACATCTTATGTAAATGCTACACTAGAACATTCATTTTCTTTGTAGTCTTTCTTAAAAACCAAACTAAGGAACACATTATCATTACTTACAAATAGACTATATAACTTAACTAGGTGCCTAATACTCTTAATGAGAGGATATACCTAATGACATCAGTTCCAACACTAGGGGAAAAAAAAAAAATTATGTATATGGCCACAAAGAATCGTATCTCTGTGCTAACAACGAATCCTTGTAATGTACAAATATAATTTCTCATTGCATTGTATTGAGGTGAAAAAGTAAACGAGATAACTAATGCATGTAACTATATTTTATCCAACCATACTTACCTGTACTCTATATTTTACTGTTCCTGAGTATGTTGGCCATGTGTTTACACTGTAAAATTGCGTCTTAAAAAGTTGATTATTTTTTTTAATTAACGTGATTTACATGGAATTGGGAGTATTTGAGCAAGTAACTAGGGACATTCCTTGACGCCTGGTTGGCAACACTGGCGTAGGGCGGCTCTCGGCGCGGCACCGTGCTGGCGAGATACGGCGGCTGCGGAAACGCGGTTGACAGCAAGTGCCGCGGCGCGCGCAGACGTCTCGCACCTGTTCCCAGCCCACAGAACACGCGGCTTCAACACGCCAGATAAGATAAGGCCGGCGGAGGGAGGGCGTTTATTAAAGTTAAACAATGTGTTCCCGATAACGACGACTTGTGCCCTCGCCGCGTCGGGGAGGGACTGTTTTCGTGGAGCCTCCACGAAAACACTTAACGTGCATGCGTTCTGCAAGTATTGCCAGGTGATACGTTTGATACGCCAGATTTCATTCCATAGCGTTGTTAAGATTTTAGCTGGAATAAAAATTGGTTTTCACAGATTTGCCTGACTCAACATTTAAATAGCGAATCTTCAATACTACCGTTAGAAAAAGTGGTAATAATTTTTCCGTTGGTTGTGACATCTCAAGTATAATTCTGTAAGAAGTATGTGCCCACATGTTTTAAACTACAAAAAAGCTCAAAAAGTAAATGCCAAACTTGCGTTCGGCCAACGAGAGATGTGCAAGCAAGCGAATTCACACGCTGGCTAAAAAAAATGCGCTCAGATTCACGAAGGCACCGAACAACCTGCAGTTATTTACACCCAAGCGAAAAATTATTTTCTCCCCGCAATCACTGACGTGTTCGGATGATGGTTTTTAGATGAGAAGTAGAAGGGGAAAATGTTTACTGCTTTTGCAAAGAGCCTACGTATAATAAACTGGTTTTACCTCAATTTTCGGCTTCTCTTATCGTGCACTGTTTAGTGGATAATCGAAATATTTTAATGATCTACAAAATATCTACAGTCTATTCGCGATTTCTTCACATATTTTGAATCAAACCTTTGAAAAATCACCCCATGTATGACGTTCTTGGTTGTTTCGTAAATATGTCATGTTTCACAAGCATTTTATACTCGTGCTAACATAAAAATTTACCTTATTTTTTTATGAATTGAACTTGTACATATATTTTATATACAAATTATTACATTTCATCCATAACTAATATGAATAAATACAGGGAGAAAAAAATATGTGTTGGTAATGTCTAGTAAGAAATACACTGAAGAGCCAAAAAAACTGGTACACCTGCCTAACATCGTGTAGGGCCCCCGCGAGCACTCAGAAGTGCCGCAGGACGACGTGCCATGGACTCGACTAATGTCTGAAGGTATGCAGGAGTCATTGAAATCTGCGCCAATTTGAGAAAGGGTTGCACGTCTGTCACGTTTAATGATTCTCGTCAGTCGTAGTTTGTCCCGTTCGTTCACGATCATTTTCCGGCCGCAGCGATGTCGAAGATTTGATGTTTTACTGGATTCCCGATATTCACGGTACACTCGTGAAATGGTCGTACGCGAACATCCAAATGTTATCGCTACCTCGGAGATGCTAAGTCCTATCTCTCGTGCGCAGACTATAACACCACGTTCAAACTCACTTAAATCTTGATAACCTGTCATTGTAGCAGCAGTAACCGATCTAGCAACTTTGCCAGACGCTTGTTGTCTTATACAGGCGCTGCCGACCGCATCGCGTTACTCTGATTGGTTCCATACCTCTGTTATTTGCATACCCACGCCTATGCCAGTTTCTTTGGCTCTTCAGTGTAGTTCTATTGCAAAATATTATTAAACTGAGTGCGCACGAATTCAGTGCATTGTCCCTTGGTGTAATTTTTAAGTTTTGTTTGCATGAGGCTGAGGAATTATCCTGGAAGTAGAACTTCAGCAAGGTCTCAGAAAATTTGCAAGTAACTGGGAATGGAGTATAGATACAAATTTGGCTATATAACTTTTCCCCCTTAAAAAAAATTTTTTGCGGGGCAAATCGCTTACCGAACAGACACTTTCGAACACGCAGTNGTTGAAGCATTACAAACACCAGAGGATGTTTCCTATTTCTCGAGCTATCCTCAAACAACTCTGCATAAAAGAATGAGTATTTTTATTTTCATAACGTTCGTGTTTCAACGCAGGCTTTCTCGTTCGTATTATTTCGGTCGACTCCCACGTTTCAGACAAACAAGGAAAGGAAGCGTGTCGGTCCTGCTTAAACGTATACTGACTTCATCATGGTTTAATCACGTATGGGTTCTTGAGACTTTTCTGCTCGGCAATTTCAGTCATAAAGTTACCAATCTCTAGTATTATTAGTTAGCGATGCTTAACGCCCATGATCAAAGTGTGAAAGTTTCAACAACTTTATCGTCGAATGAAAATGACCTTATTAGGCGTACTGGGTATTTTAAATTGCCCCCAGTACAGAAGGAACTGTATTGTCACTGAAACGTAGCGTGGAGTACACGTTTCCCCCAAGCTTTTTAGTGGTTATAAACGAATGGAAAAAGTCAAGACTGAAGTGGCCACGGAATAATCTGTGTGTTTGGAAACACTTAATTATCAGAATATTTGATGCTTCATAAGAAAAAAAAACCCGATTGTGCACTCGAACGGTACCAAGCAACTAAAAGAATTCCATTAAAAGTTACTGTATTGGTTGTAAATGTAGGATTGCGGAAATACTAGGAAAAAGTTACCGCTTGTTTCCAAGATAAAATATTTTATTCAACCATATTTTCCACGGGATTTTAATTAATTCTGTTTCGCTTTTTACCCGTTCTTTAAAGAAATGGCGTTTTTCTTTGTGCTTAAAAGGAAAAATTGTTCCGCAGATTATTTCATTGTGCCAGCACCACGGTTAAAGACATTAAGTATTCATAACAAGGTAGTGAAAGAAAAAAACTTTCACAAATATTTTTTAATTGGGCTTGTGTGTATAAAGAAATTTCCTGGGGTACAATAACCCTTTTACGTAGACATTAATTAAGCTTGATTAGTTTTAGGGAAGATAAATGGAAAATACATTTCAACAACAATATCTGAGGAGTTTAAAAAATGAAAGGCTGAAACGAAGAATGAACATGTTTGCAATTAATTTATGTTATAATTAATTAACGTTTTTAAATTTGAAAATGAAAGCCCCTTTGTTATGAAAATTAACCGTCGCAGTTTTTAGAGAAAGATTGAGTATGAAATTGACTCTCACGAATACTTTGCATAGAGGATCCATAAACAGTTTTGAAGATGTGTACTAAAAGAACAGAAATGCGCGTCCTCCACAACATGAGTGGTAGGAATGTGTCTTACTTCTTCGCTGTCAGTAACAATACATTTTCCGTTTCGCTGTATTATATCACCTTCACTGCGACACGCAAACGACTTCCAGAACACCAATTGCAGAGCTTGCAACACCATAGCTCACAAGATACAATAAGTATCAACCCTAGGGTTCTTTGTAGGTCATCACGAGAATGAAGAAGTTATTACTGAAATATTTGGCATGTCTACGCACGTATAACGACACACTGCAGTTATAAGAATTAAGNGAATGAAGAAGTTATTACTGAAATATTTGGCATGTCTACGCACGTATAACGACACACTGCAGTTATAAGAATTAAGACGTTTGTGTGTATGTGCATGCATACAAATACACACATGTACGTGTATAAATGATCATCTAACACAAATTAATGCTATGAGAAATAAAAAATATTTATTTTCTCGGATACCCTGAAGTAACGTCATGACTAATGTTACCTGTATTGAAATATGCTTGATTTCAAGCAGTATTTTCGATAAAGTGATGCTATTTACATTTCAGGTAAAATATATTTTTTTATATGAAACATCTGTTACAAAAGTAATTACTTATTTAACCCGCTATATAAACATTTTGCTAGCATTTTTCTTAAATATGCTTTTTGAATTACTATAATTAGAACGTAAATTATATCTGCTGCCAGTTTACATGTCCATTAGTAGCATAAATAAAATATNTTTGAATTACTATAATTAGAACGTAAATTATATCTGCTGCCAGTTTACATGTCCATTAGTAGCATAAATAAAATATACAATCCTAAGTACAAATCGAAAGAATAGTAAAATGCTCGCTAGAGACAAATGACTTTCTTTTCTGCCCGAGTCCCGGAACTAGACCAGGAGTAGGTCAAGCTCACGGACCCTTTGCATTTTATGTGGAGTAACTAACCCCAGGTCCTACCTCTATTACCTTAATTGTATTGATTGAGTGACTGAACAGGCGGCTCATAACATCGAAGTGTTGAGAGCCGATGAGGGTGAAGCGAGGTGAGTATGGAGCAACGCCGGGATGAAGGGGCGCGGGGGAGACTCCCGAGAAAACCCGCCGACCAGCGGCGTCGTCCAGCACGATTCCCACGTGCGAAAATCCGGGAGCGACCCCGCCGGGAATCGAGCCAGGTTCACCTAGGTGGGAGGCGAGTGGTTTAACCACTACACCACTGCGGTCCCACTAATTGTATATTGATGGCATTTAAGATTGCCTGGTGTAAAAGTACGCCTTGGCCGGGTTTTCGAATCCACAGTATTTTGCTGCTAGACTGTCGCTTTACCAACGGAGCTACCAAGCTGATGTTAACCAAACGAGGAGTTAAATATAGCTCGTGTGTTGTGTACCGGAGTTGTTTGACGAGGGGGTGCAGGGAAGTCTACTGGTTGGCCGGGGTGAGGTGTTCGGATGACGCGCGTTTCAATGGGGAGGGCCGCGAGTATGACGTCACGGCCCCGCCCCGCGAAGCCAGGCAGGCAGCCAGCGTGTCACATCGGCGAGGCGGGTGGCCTATCGATCAGGCATCCCGGGATGCCAGGGGCCGGGGTAGCAGCATGCCGCTGTCTCCCGGAAAATGGCAGGTGCTTCCCCCGCACTGTCCTGCTCAGAGCCACTGTGACACTCTGGCCGTACTTCCCTGCTTAAGGAGGTATAGTCCATTCTCTGTTACTTAGAACTTTTCTGAAGCCCTGCTTAAGTTCTGCTTTCAGGATATTCCTCCGCCTCGTGAAAACAAAGCTTAGAAAATTACACCAAATGGACAGCGCACCGCATTCGTGGGCACTCAGTGTAATAATATTTTGTATGAGAACTATTTATTACTAGGCATTACCAACATACCCATTTTTTCTCTTTCTATTCTTATAAATTATACATGAAATATAATTTATAAATAAAATATAAGTAAAAGTAAAATTTAACCTAAAATAAGCTACTTCTATGTCAACAAGTATAAAACGTTTGGGGATGAGGGTGGTAGCGAGCTCGGATTCGACTTTGAAGGGGACGGTCTGATGTTTCCTTTATGGTGCGCCACCCCTTTGGCACCTAGCTGTTCGCGGGTACCTGAACGAGACGTTGCAGCAACGCCGGATTGGTCAAGGAGCAGTTGATGACCAGGCTCTTCATCATTGGCCCCCAAGAAGCCCGGATCTTACCCCGTGCGATTTTTTTCTATGGGGGTACATAAAGGATCAAGTGTTTCGTCCGCCATTGCCGGCTAACATTGACGACCTCAAAACGAGAATTACGGACGCCATCCAAACTGTAATACCGGACATGCTGACAAGAGCATGGAACGAGTTTGACTATCGCGTAGATGTCGTTCGGGCCGCTCGTGGTGGTCACATTGAACATTTATGAATGTATGGTAAACAAACTTAATGGTTCCACGGTTCATTTGATTGGTAAATCAAGGTTTTAGGTTGTTTGGTTTTTATATTATAGACCTACAAATTTGGAGTATTCTTTTACGCTAATCCTGTATATCTCTCCCGGCAACGAGTTTCCACTTTCATCAGGTAGAGACTGTTCTCGCACGGCGTTATCAAATCCTTGCGATCCTCAACTGCAAAGTTGCCAGGCTTAACGCACACCCACGCGCGATCCGCAACGAACCACCCTGTAGATAAATCCTGGCTGGGGTTGTCTAGGTACTTTGACTGCAGGAAAGGCGAGGACGGAATCTGGGCGCGCGTCCAAATGGAGATTCTATGTAAGGATATGCGAAGGGAACCTCCGCCCAGAAGCCAAGGGGAAGTAGCTAGGCCTTCTTTAAACTGGCGGACCCATTCCGAGAAAACGACTCGGGCATTAAACGAGGGACGCGCAATAAGCATCAACAGATGCAATCATGAAATGATCATTGCCAAGGCGCTGTTGCTTGTTGAGCCGCTGTATTTGGACGTATTTCTACCCGCGTCATCTTGATAGGGGAGTATCTGAACACGTGAGTGCGCTCGTATCTTTAATAAATGAGATTCAGCAAATACTCAAGTTGATCATGTACTTGTAGTTCTTCAGTCAGGCAGTATATTCGTTACAGATAAAAAAATAATATTTAAAAAATCAACGGTTTAAAACAGTTATTTCAACCGTTTACTTAAAATAAACTAATCCCTACGGCATGCGTGGGAATAGTTAAAATAAATTTATAATTTTTTATAAAAGGAAAAGTGATTTTTTTTTCAACATTCTCCTTAAATACCTGAAAAGCGTAAGCAACTAATAAACATTTTGTATTTAATGTGAATGATATGCCTTTGTAGTATTTCACTAACTATTTAAAAAGCGCATGCCACATGCATAGTTTGCTAGGAAATTACTCTGACAAATTTCGTGATGTTTATTACCAACTTTTTCTTGTCGTTCGGTGAAAAAATTTTGCTTAATTCATGACNTCTCTGACAAATTTCGTGATGTTTATTACCAACTTTTTCTTGTCGTTCGGTGAAAAAATTTTGCTTAATTCATGACTTTTAAAATAGCATATACTAAAAAAATGCGCTGGATTTAAAAATAAAACAAAGACAATGTTTGCACACCGAATCAAACTGAATTTGTATTTGGTGCACTAACATTAGGCATCGATATGTTAGTGTCATGAACTGAGCAACATATTTTCACCAACATTTTTTCACCGAACAACAACAGGCGCAAAATAAACGTGCATTGAAGGTAATGTTCGTATGTGCTGTATTCGCGTAGATTAAAAAGGGCAGAAGAGAAATTACTTATGGTAAGTGGAAGCGTGAGGTAATACTAGAAAGCTGTTGCTGAATTGCGAAATATGTTAAATCGTTTCTGACATTCTGCAACCGTACGGCTTTTTCACCAGCTCTTTTGGAACCCCAAAAGCGAAAAATCAAGAAAATCAGTTACACTCATGCTAAACAGTAAAGTCAGTTCCATTTAACAATCAGTGCTCGGTTATATATTTCGCTGACCTTTAAGAAATAGTCTTTAGAGATTTTTATAGTTGTCGAAGAGGCGTGCATTGCAAATTACCACCGAAAATGTGTTTGAAAAGCTATTAATATCGCCTAGATGGCACCTACCTGTGTCACAAATAGCGTAGAGTGGAGGGGAGTGGAGATATTTGGGCAGCTATTAACATCGAGGTCTTGAGAGCTGGTGAGGATGAAGTGAGGTGTGTATGGAGCGGCGCCGGAATTAAAGGGCGGGTAAACGGGAGATCCCCGAGAAAACCCGCCTGCCAGCGGTACCGTCCGGTACAGTTCCCACATTAGAAAATCCAGGATCTACCCCACCAGGAATCGAACCCGGTTCGAAACACAGAGTAAAGAATTTTGTAATGCCATCTCTTAGAAAAAAAAAAGTATTTTATTTCAAAGCAAGTGTTATTACAAATAGCATCTAAACATTTTATCACGTCTGCTTAGCAGTTTACAATTCTCACTCCATCTGTGAAGAGTACGTTTGGAGCGCGGATATATACAATGGAACCGTTTTCTCAATTATTTTTACTTAGAGGAATTCCTTCACGTAAACTTTACGGCAGTGTAAAAATATAGAACAATTTTTTTTTGTCGTAGTCCCACAAATTGATAAGCCAACACGAAGTGACAGGCGAGGTTTTCGTGCGGCACGATATCAAGCCCGCACGCCAGCACAGAGTATCTTGCGCGTAGAGGCGATAAAGTATTCTTTGACTGTGACGATCTCGCCCTTAGCGTTCCCTTTCTCCTTTGCCCTGGGACTCGCGGTGGTCCAGTGGTCAGACCACCCGCCACTAAACATGGCGAATCGAGCTCGACTACCCAGGGGGTCCACGCCAGATTTTCGCACGAAGGAAACATGGCGGACGTTTCTTTCTCCCTTGCATTCTGTCACACATTCCCCGTCATACTTCATGAACTAAAACCACCTATAGGTTGTTCACGGTAAACTGAACACTTCTGAAAGTCCTGCTTAAGATCTACTTGTACGCAAATGGTGTGTTCTTCCAACATATGTAAAATTAACGCCATGGGCCGGATCACTTCATTCATGCGTCGGTGTAGCGAAGCTGCGAAATTATTACCAGAGGAAATGTTATACAAATTTGTTCAATCTTACACTTATATACATTTAAAAAAAAACAGAAAGCAAACTAAATCATATCAGTATGCACAATTGATTACCTGAACACTTTTAACTCAACGTTAAGATAAGGAACCACTTTTCCTCTGTCGTTACCAACTTTACTGGGCGCGCGCCACTCAGTGTGTCCGTTAAAAATATACACGCAGGTAGGGGTGGTGATATTTTTCAAAGGTTGATTTCAAAAGTGCTTAAATAACCGCGAACAGCCTATACGGGCACTGCTCATAGACTAAAGATGATATAGACAGATTTTTTCCCCTGTGCATGTCCTCGGCATTGATCCAGCCACCCCCAGTACGACTGTCAAAAGTCAAGTGGCCAACAGCGATCAAGGGTCACGCCTGCTTGGTTCTTGAACTGCGTTGCAGAGTGTTCGAAATCCTGTTTATTTGACGAAACTATCAAACGTTCCTCTATAACATTTTCCTACGAAAAGACATCATACCCCAGATGAGACCGGAATTGTACTTTCAAGTTACCAATACCACGCATGCTGTAAATATTATTTTGGAGCCCTCCGATATAGTTAAACGCCGCTTTTTCAGACTGCCGTAACTTAAAACATATTAGCCGGACATGAGCCAAACTACGATAGGAGCATGTATTGAACTTTGCTGCAGACTTTTTATCAATAAAATGATAGGTTCACCCCTGAACGTCCCATAGGTACACGCAGCACAGTGAGAACACTGCGAGCCAGTTCAGAGCCCTGCGCGTAGTGGCGATGGCGCTCTTGTAGCGCGTGCCAGCGTAACCCTTATAGCTCCCGCGCTTCTCGGCCAAAAAAAAGGGGGAGGGAGATGTATGCAGGCAGGCGGGCCCCTTAATGTAGTTATTTATTCTAGAATTTCCAACAAACCCACACTTTTAAATGAATAAAATACTTTGATTAGCTTTAATACATTCTAGTTGCTTTAGAACTAGGTTATAGGAAATTTAAAAAACATTTCGAAGCTGTTACTTTCATAAAGAGTGCTCCAACCTCAAATCCTATCCCCGTTGTTTTTTTATAGTGCTACGGGCAGATAAACTGCCTAGTGTTGGAATGGAACACGGAGACCGGTTACTGTGGCAGATCGCGTGCGTACTCTACCCTATTTCCCTTCCACTGTCCCGTTTCCAAAGTGTGCTACCGGTGTTCCTAGGGTTCACCCTTCACAAGGCATTTATTTATTTACCTCTGCTATAAAGAAGCTCGCCTACGCGGGGCTGTTTACGCCATCTGAGGCAGGGAAGCAATGGATCAATAAGGTCGACGCTGCCACGTGCATCAAGTGCGCCATCGCCGCTAAATTCTAGGCTCTGAGACGGAATGCAGAGTTCTTGCGCTGCGTGTACCTGTGTTATTTTTAATGGTGACCTATCAATTTATTGGTGGGAAGTGTGTAGCAAGACTCAGTGAACGGTCCTACAGTATTTTATTTACGTACAGTATATGGCCCACATGTTGAGATATAGCGCCCTGAGTGGAGTGGAGAGAGTTGGCCGGCTCTTAACATCGAGGTCTTGAGAGCCGATGAGGGGTGAAATTATGTGAGGATGGAGCAGCGTTGGAATGCAAGGGCGGGGGGAAACGGGAGATCTTCGAGAAAACCCGCCGACCAGCGGCATCGTCCGGCACGATTTCCACGTGCGGAAATCCGGGAGTGGCCCAGCCGGGAAGTGAACCCGGTTCGTCTTGGTGGGAGGCAAGCAGGCTAACCGCTAGCCACTGCGGCCCCTAAAGTGCTCTGAAGAAAGGCGTTTTTAGCCATGTCGTAGTGCTCCGGAGTTTGTTTCTTATGCTATGCGCGTTGCCTTGAAAGCACTCGAGGGGCGTAGTCTGAGGTGTGCGTTATTTTCGTAGACCAGCACATTGGGCGCACGTTTAATAGTTTCGTAAAAATAAAACGTATTTCAGACACTTTGAAACGCAGTTAAAACGCAATTTAGACGGGTCTCTTAATCGCTGCGTAAATCCCTGCCGCTCACATTTTATGCTCTTGTCGCACACAATAGTTTTAAGCATATGGGGCCCTAAGTCTCTTATCTGCCAAA
Source organism: Clitarchus hookeri (assembly GCA_002778355.1). Lineage (NCBI taxonomy): Eukaryota > Metazoa > Arthropoda > Insecta > Phasmatodea > Phasmatidae > Clitarchus > Clitarchus hookeri. The sequence goes on along the minus strand of NQII01000961.1, from coordinate 951,364 downwards.
TATTTGCAGTCAAATCCACGTGGTCACAATAAAAAGCGCCAGTGCATCGCTAGAACCCAGATCTTGAAATTTATCTTGCAGCCAAGTCTAATTGCAACATAAATTAAATTGCTTGGCAAGCCTACAGAAATTTCTGAGCAAGACTTCGACCGACCTAGCCACCTAATGTAAACATGCAACGTCTATTCGGACGAATGTGTTTCGTTTCTCACGTGTTAGCTTCAACTTGTAACGTGAAAGTTATGCACTCAGAAAGACAGTTTGGTTAATCTAGAAATCCCGTGTTAGCCGGCAAATTTGTTTTTGTGCGGACTGTCCGAAATGTATATAAGCACGACGATTCTTCGAAGGTTTGTTACCTTGAATTTATATGCTTCAGAAGTACTGCAGAAATGTAAACACTTCTACGTAATATATGCGTAATGGCTAGCGTTAAAAGAGAGCGCCATGAAATAAAGTTAATTCTACTTGGAGATGTCGTCAGAGAGTCAGTAGTTAACTGCTAATTTGAAGACTACTACTGGCAATGTCCAAAAAAACTTTGGTGTTTATGCAAAAAAAAAAAAACTGACGCGGATAAAACTCAAAATCCAAGTAACTTATAATCATACGAAAGTGTGCGAACTTGTTTATATTATTTAAAAACTAATCATTATATTATATTATTCAAGAACGAGAACTGCAAAGAAGTCATCAGAAGTGATGACAATCATAGAAGTTGTATAGACCGAGAAATTAAAAATATGTTTTTGATTGAGAGAAGTTACAGCGTTTGTCTTTCAGTCTTGCGTGTCCCGTTTCAGAACTTTAAGTAAGCCATAGCTGATGAAATACTAATTAAACAGGACGCATCTAAATTCGACCGTCAAACTTCGGCTGCAGGTTAATCACGAAAAAATAAGTTGAAAACATTTATACGACCTATGGTCTAAATCGACTCCCATTTTACATCTACACATTATCCAGAAACGCAGTGTTCCATCTTACATATTTTCTCCGATATCTCTAATAATCTGGTGCGTCAGGTCCAACGTCAAAGATGTGTACCGCCCTTGGGAGTGGATTTAGACAATAGATCGTAATATATGTTTTCAACTTATTTTTTCGTGATTAACCTGCAGCCGAGGTTTATCGGTCGAATTTAGATACATCCTGTATATTTTCACCGATTGATTTTTCCAAGAGTCGGTCTCCAAGACGTTAATTTTTTAGCTCAAATGGACTGCTAATAGGTAACAATTCATACGATATTTAAATAATTTCTTCGAATTTCTTATAACTCCATAATGAAATCCCTGGACCGTGTTCGCTTCACGTTATACGCCGACTGTCGTGCACTATTCATTAACGAGTATAGCTGATCATTCCATAAGGCGGGCAGGGTTGAGGGGGAAGGGAGCTATAGTTCAGTTGACGGAGCACCGAGAACATGCCCGACTATTCCCGGCATCCGGCACTATTTATAGCCTCATTTCATATCTTCTCCAAGTTGCCATGCCAACCAACTGTCTTTCAAACTGCGGCAAACGAGACGCCTCGAGCCGAACTCCTGCCTCGTTTCCATGCCGTGCTACTGTGTGCGCCAGACGTCGTGGCACGTGGACATGGATCACAGATTACAATCTGTTACTTTGTATCTAATACACACTTGTAACATGTATTGGAAAACGAGTACACAGCCGAGTTATCAGATACATCAAGTACCAGTTTAACATTCGCCAGTGTGTGTGCGTCTGCTGTTCCTGTAGCATTAATACAATTTTAATAATATGTATTTAAAATATGCGGTTAAGTTAACATCCAATTTCTTGGTTTATATTTGGAAACTTCACGGTGGTTTTGTTGAGAAAAGGTAATTTCCGTAGTTTTAGTTTTAACAATTAACACATAACAAGTTAACTATCCTCTGTAAAAAAATAACCGTGCAAATGAAGGTTTTTTTTTGCTCTTGTTCTTATCCGTACTTTATTTCACTGTAACGGACACCACACAGTACACCAACCCAAAACACGTACTTGATAACGCACATTATTGATAACATTTATCTGACAACAAGCACGGACAAGGCCACACGAGATTGGCGAAGTAGCGACGCATCTCTCGTGGCAGGTGAGCTCTCTAGTATTACAGCAACGGGGCTGGACACGGCCAGGCGCTGTAGCGGGCGACATTAGTAACGGCGCGGTCATCTATACTCTTAACTAAAAACATTTTCCGTAGTTTCTGTTGGATTATTCCATACTCTCAAATTTACACCTATCTCGCCGAACAAAGGTGTCCACGTTTCAGCAGATATTCTTCGTCGAAGACTGTTCACGGTTAACTTAAAACTTGTGAATCAGCATTTGAAAAATGTCACGGCCCTACCCATACATATTTTGAAAAAACTCACCGGCATCTACCCATCAAGTTGGTAACGACGGTGGGAACGTAGTTCCATTTCTCAACGTTTAATTGAAAGTGTGCGATAAACATTTGTGTATACTGAAATTCTGTGCATCGTAGGTAAACGGCACAGTGTATATTTTACAAAACCGAGGTGTTGACATTGTCCTATTATATTTTTGAGCTCCTTCCCGGGGTGCAAAGCAGTTTATTCTACATACAATAATAACTGAATTAGCCAGTAGGAAAGAGCAATATATGCCTTCATGGTAGTGAGGCAAAGAGCCCTACTTTAAAGTTCCATATTTGTGATATAGTGCCTTTTGCCTCCAATGCACAGAATTGTTTCTTCTGATTTTTTTTTAATGCATTTAAATGCAGTGATTAGCAAAATTTTAAAATGATATTTTCAAATAATTTTACAGTTTCACTTGGCCGAAGCATGAACAAAGTTGTCTTGCCGATTGCAATATTAATTTTGAATGTGGTGGAAGATTAAGTAATGTGCGTATAAGTACTTCTTAAGCAGGGTTTAAAAAAAAATCTTTCTACCCTGAAAGCTTACATATAATTCTGGTGTTCTGTTGGTAGTTCAGTTTACAACCCTACTGGATTGTTCGTTACTTAAAATGAAGATTCCGATGTAAATGCAGGACAAGAAACTAGACGCTGCAGATATGTGATTTTATCTTACTTTTGTTAACTGTAAAACTGTTACAAATAATTTATTAGGTGATTTTATAAAGTGTCTCGTAGAGGCGAGTTGCTGAACTTAGATACGCTAGTTCAGTGCCTTGCGCATAGAGACGATGAAGGATGTGATACGCGTGCCTGAGTCGCCCTTAGTGCTCCCGCATTTCAGCACCTCGGACACGCCAGTTGAACTGCGTGTGGAGGTTTATTTGTGAGTACCTCCTTTGAAATACGCGTGAATTTAAATAACGAATAGATGGAATGAGAAAATGGGCATGTTCAACATGCATGTTGAGCAGTAATATCTATAAGATTAATACTGTTCAACATGCATGTTGAGCAGTAATATCTATAAGATTAATACTATGAACACACAAAAATAAATTCGCTCGTCCATATTTAATGGGGTTTACTGACGTTCGTTTCTAAAATATTTTTTTTATATAATATTTACTTTTTAGTGACAAATACATTACTTGGTGGCCGCGATGAATAACAGCAGCACTCAATTGGAGATATGGCCAAAACGTCTACGCCATGGCATATGAGTTTATCGTGTGTTTTACATCACCCATATCCCCCTTCTCCCTTCCAACCCTCCAACTCTTTCTCACTCTCTCTTCGTATATAAAAGAGTGACGTAAAAATTATGCAAAAAGCGTATCTACTATGACTCTTGTTGTTGCAAATCAAATCAGCTTCAATTTGAAATGCAAACAGATGAAACCTAACCACTTCCAGTCTGTTACCACAACGAATATTCACGAAATATGTGGAAAATTGTACCTCGGAAGTAATGTCACAACTTAACTATTTTTTCTTGAATGATTTCACAAAATCATCTCGAAAACGTCGCCTTGGTGTTAACTTGCCTTCGCAACATTCTGTTCCTCGAATGTTTTGCAGCTTTTAGGGCTACGTATAACAGATAACAGTTTCGCTCAACGTCCCCCCCCCTCCCCCCGCTGGCAACCACCCAATGAAAAAAAAAAAGTAATTTCCTGCAGTAATACAGGTGTGATGCTAACTGCTAATCACCGCAGGCAGGCAGGGAGGGCGAAGAACTCCTCCATTATCCTCACACCCGCTGCTGTCCACAGCTGCACGAAGTTGTAAAAGCGGGACGCTCAGGTGAATGTAAGGCATGACGTAGTTCGCCCGGCATTGGCTCCTCCATTGAAATCAGCCAATAGCTTATCACGACGTATCCCCAACGAGACAGATGGGAAGACAAACACCCAAGTCAGCAGCTGGAAGCAAGGCCGGTGTCAAACGTTCGTGAGCAGTGCGTGGAAACAGACATCCCGTTGCTGAAAGACCGTCGGGCTGCCCCATTCTACCGCGCGCCGGTACTAACTGCTTCCAGCTCGCCCTCCACACCGAAGTTCTGCACGTAAGGTATACAATCTATTCGCGGTTTTTTTTTTCGCACTCTTTGAATCAAACCTTTGAAAAATCACACCAGGTATGACGTGTTTGGTTGTTTCCTAGATATGTCATTATAGCGAGCGTTCTGTACTTGTGTTTACATAAAATTACCATATTTTTAGCTAAATCTAAATTTTACTTATATTTTATTTATAAATTATAACATATCATTTATAATTAATATGAATAAAACAGAGAGAAAAGGCGTGTGTTGGTGATGCCTAGTAATAAATAGTTCTTATGGAAAATATTATTAAACTGAGTGCGCACGATTGCGGTGTGTTGTCCGTTTGGACGTAATTCCCTAGACTTGATTATACTTAGTTTGCTTGAGGCGGAGGAATATCGTGTAAGTAGAACTTTGGCAAGGCTACCGAAAAGTTGGAAGTAACCGTGAATGGATAATACTTACCATCTTCTTGTGTTTGCCGAGCAGAAGTTGGGAGTTTTCGTCGAGGCTTAAGGGGGATTTAACCCTTCCATCTTGGATTAAGTATTTTTTTCTTGCCATGCCTTCCGTTTCAAGAGGTTAAATAAAAACTTCTGGCGTGACAGAGCACAGTTAATAATTTCCCAAGCTTCTGAATTTGCCGCGGCTTCACCGCCTTCATTACTTTCTAACAAATAACAGCTGAGAAGAAAAAAAGTCACTATTTTATGCGAACGACTACAGAGGCGACAACAGGGAGAGAAACCATATGATAAAGGTAAAGGCCGTTCACGGTGATCCGAACACTTTTGAAAGCCCTTCTGAAGATCTACTTGTATGCACACTGTGTGTTACTCAACCATATGTAAAATTAACGTGGTCATCGGCCCGATTACTTTATTCGTGCGCCGGGCGAGTAAAAATGTGAAATTATTACAAAAATATATTATTTTACAAATTTGCTCATTCTTACACTTAAATGCATTAAAAATACAGACATAAGAACAAATATTTTCAGAATTCACGAATGTTTATCTAACACTCTTAGTTGAGCGTAATTTATGGGACTACTTTCCCAGTCTTCGTTACCACCTTTACCGAGCGCGTACCTGTCAGAGCGCCCGTTAAAATGTACGCAGATAGGAGCAGTAACATTTTTAAAAGGTTGGCTTCAAAAGCGTTCAATTTTTACGTTAACAACCTCTACAAGGAAGTGTGCCAAGTTATACCCTATGCCGTGTCAGCACGAAAAACGTAAACAAAGTCCTTATTTCCAGGTTTTGGAGGGAAAACCATACATCCAAGGTACCAGGGATCAAGCCCCCCTTGACAGCGAGTTCTTGAGCGCCTCCGAGAGCGAAATTAGATGAAGAAGGAACGGTTGCGGAATACAAGGGCGAGGGAAACGGGGGATGCCCCGGAGAAAATTCCAATGGCAACGTCCACCACGTTTTCACATGCGAATAAAATGATGCCTAAAACTAAACAAAGACTGCGAAACTGCAGGCGTGTAGTTTTCATCAGGTAGACGCGCGTGATTTATCAGGGCGTGGCTTTATCGTGGAAATGTTACGCAACGGTCACATGATTTTAATAATTATGATGCGG
>NQII01000961.1:908880-939455 GCA_002778355.1 Clitarchus hookeri | reverse complement strand
GGGGGGGGGGGGCAGGCAGAACGGTTAGACTGCTCGCCTCCCACCAAGGCGAACCGGGCTCAATCCCCGGCAAGGCCACTCCCAGATCTTCGCAAGTGGCAATTGTGACGGACGATGCCGCTGGTCTGCAGGTTTTCTCGGGAATTCCCCGTTTCCCCGCCCTTGCATTCCGATGCTGCTCCATTCTCTTCTCATTTCACCTTCATCGACTGTCAATACCTCGTTGTCAAGAGCCGGCCAAATCTCTCTCAGCTCAACTAAAAGAAAAAAACTGCAATTTTTTTTCTAGTAGTAAAGACATTTGTTTATATTTTTTTCAGTGGAAGGAATGTAAAAGATGTACGAGCATAATTTGTCATTTGTGCTGAAGAAATATCTTAGTTTATTTCCACTGCCGTTTGGCTAACTTCGCTAGTACCGGGTCGCCAGGTTGTGACGCACGAATGCATCGCTCGGCGATTATTTACGTCCGCGTTAAAGTGTTCCCTTACATAATCGAGTCACAATCTTGGGCACGCGACCAGAACGTTCGAGTTAAACACAGTCCGCTGATACGCCGGGCTAAACAGATGTACATTCCTTCCAGGAATTACGTCGATGCGAAAACAAACGTTACAGTATGCGTAAAAACATTTCAGTTGTTCTCTGTAACGGGATTTTTCTAGTTATTGACAAGGATATTCCTACGTCTCCGGCACATTGCGCAACCTCCAATAACAATTTTACTTCAATGCTCACTTCGTAATGATTCTAGAAATAAAATAAATAAAAAGTTATAACTTACCTGTGCATTGTATTAAATATGCAATCACTCTTGACTGAAATGTGTCATCAAAAATCAGACATAAGCAATGATTTCGTCGTAATGTTTACAACTGCCCTTATTTCTCAAATTTGTGATGAAACCATCGGTTATGGCTGATTCCGGTGAACGCATTTCAAACTGAAGCGATTGCGCTTATAATAATATAATTTCTAATAAACCCATAACAAAACTACCCTTGAATGTAATGGAGTTATTGCGGGCTGCACAGTGCCCCCGAAGTCCTATAACAGCCTCTTAAAGCCCAGCTTCGCCACTTCTGCAGAAATCCGTCCTTTTTGTGTCATAATTTCAGTTTCGGAGGTATTATTAGAAATATTTGATTATAGAATGTACAATATACTGGTTGTTTAATACGTTCGTGTCTAATTTTCACTGTGTGTTATTTCCTGCTTGTAAAAAGGCAGGAACTTATTGATAAAATATAAATATGTTCTCAACTTTTTACAACAAGCAGATTACGGACAAAAAATTTAAAAAATTGTAAAATGTAGATTTTCTGTAATCGTACATTGTCAGTAATTGCTATGAATCCGACATTATGACGCGAAAACGAAGAATTTCTGCTGGAGGTGTGAAGCCGGGCCTTAAGCTTAGAAAATTTCGCACGAGGTATATTTGGAAATATATACATTTACCCTTTTTTAAAACTCTTTAAATTTTTTTTTTATTGTTTTGCTGGTTAATATGGACGAATTTCTTAGTCCCGCCAGGAACTTCATAAACAGGGTTTCACTATCGAATGTAAAGAAATACGATAATCACCCTAAATGAAACATTCGCAAATTTACGAAGAAATCCGAATTTTTTGTTTTGCCAGCACTTTCCGTAATACCAGATATTTAGAAGCGTGGTTAAACTTCGTTATTTAAATTACTTTAAAATATCCAGGAATCATATTTACAAACTGCGGTGTTATTTTCAGAACAACAGTTGGCGCTGATTACCGTATTATGCCTAATCATTATTTTTAGTTTGCGAGAGTGTACGCCTGCTGCAGCCGTCTACGGAAGTGTGACTATTCGCGTGCGCTGGCCGCTAGTTTTGTACGGCGATTTATGCACGCGAGACCTAATACGCTCGACATTGGACAGTTTGATGCACGAGCCGATAAAAAACAGACACACACTTCCATCGTATAACTTTGACAGATCCACACAAAATGATTACGTTTTACCCCAGGCCGTGTCTGACTGGCGAATTCGCTGTTTTGCCATTTTCGATTCGCTCTGCTCTAATTCGGACGGAACTGTCAGTCACATATTTCAGTGTTCGTGTCTGAAAGATGATTCAGTCAAAATTTAATCTTATATTGTACATGAACAACAAGTACAATAACCGAAATTGAAGAATTTATAATTGTACATCTAATTAAACCACAAATATTTTACAGTAGTTTCTTATAGTTATTCTTAAAAGATAACAGTAACATTTATGATACCACAAGCATTTATTTATCTCTGAACAATTTCTGTACTCGCACATAGGCCTCCGGTAAAAATTGGTTTCCGGTTTAACTCTTTTGAAATCAACTTTCCAAAAAAAGAATCATCACCTCTTAAGTGTATGTAATTTTAAAAGTGCACGTTGACTGGCATGATTTTAGTGAAGTTGGCAGCCATTGATGGATTCATTTAGCTTAGTTTTGTTTTATGCACAAAAGAGTAATAAGAACGGGCAAGGTGGTTAACACGTAAACTATCTTTACAATTTCACAGTTTTCACTTCGCCGACGCATGGACAAAGTGGCAATGCCCACGGCAATGTAAAACGTACGGCGGTAGAATACAAAATGCGGAGAAAAGTAACGCCGCAAACAGCTTTGTAGCAAGATATGTGGGATCGGCTGGTGTCGATTAATATGATAATAACCAATACATATAAGACTGGGGTAGTCATAGAACGTTCTTATTTCGCATTGTAGGTTGTTTGTGCCAGTCGACTTTCTTGCGATGTGTCTCTCCGTGCCAGCTAGACCCGATCCCTATTGACAAATATTATGGGTGAGGGGGGGGGGGGTTACACACGCCACGTTACATGTATGTCCGATGTCTGATCGTTTGTGCTTCTCCCGTGAACGATGTCTTTAAGGCGTATTCTGACCTTGAGCTTCTGCATTGTAACACTGGGTAAGCCACGAATATACAGTACGAGTGTGTCTTTTTTTTTTAGTAACCGAGGGTATGTTAGTGAGTGAACCGGCACGCGTTAGCCTAACAGCATAAATCACCGGGCTTCTAAAAGCTCGATGATGAAGCAAACTAAACAAATTATCGATCGTGCAGCCCCAGTTTGCAAATGTTAATCGCCCTCGCCTTGTTCGGGACGCGAAGGCAAACACACGCGCCATTACGCATTCAGTCAGCGTGCCCGAGTCAAACGGGGCTCTTTGTGCGTCACGTCGCAAACAAGGGCGAACAGTTCGCCACGGAAGGATCATCGGTAAACGTTAGTCGACTGTCGAGGTTGTACCGTAGCTTGGCTCGAGAGCATCGAGACTGTCAAAGGGGAGAAAAAAAATCGAAACGCCGCGCCGAAAAAATTGCAAAAAAAATCGGGCTGTGGCTTTGTCAGGTTTTGCGTGAATAAGTCTGCGTTAGTGGCTGGTAATTTTTTAGGAACGAATAATATTCCGATTTATTCGTGTTACACTGCTGAGATCCACTTCACTAATAGGTGATCAGCTGAGCTGAATAAATATACTAATTTATACAGCAGATATATCGGAAAACACATTACATTTCGGACATCACAAACTTCTGAATGTAAACTTTGTTTTCCGTTCACGTGTCTAGGAAATTACACGCACAGACTATCATAGTATACGTATATATATATATACTTCTCAGCAACACGTTTTTGATCATTGTGTAAAATAATCGTTAAAGGCAATTACAACATCGCGTTTGAGTCATTTGAAGTTTTAACGCCTTATTTAATGGCGAATAAAATTTGCCGTGACAAGCCATCTGTCGACTATCAATGAAAACAAATTTAAAAAAGGTAAATTTCTGAAGTAAGAAATCTCATTATGGAACGCATTTTGTAATAAAGATTTTTAAACAAACATCAAACTTTTTTTTCTTTCTATTTTAATGGTTAAATTTTTTTTTCTCCGAGGTCTATAAACAATGTTTTTACACAAAAATAACTATCAAGAAATAATTCAGCGAAGTTTTGTGTAACTGTAACTAAAAACTTTATTACACAACTTAAACTTAAATTCTGTTTGTTAAATATCATTAATCTGCGGTCGAAGTTATCAGTGTTTTTTTTTACCTCAGGATTCTTAGAGACCGCGGTGGTGTAGTGGTCAGACCACTCGCCTCCCACCCTGGAGAGTTCACACAGATTTCCGCATGTGGGAAACGTGGCGGATGTTGCTGTTGGTCGACACGGGTTTTCTCGGGGCACTGCCGTTTATCCCGCCCTTGCATTCCGCCGCTGCACTACCTTCACCTCTTTTCACAATCACCGACGCTTAATATCCTGCTGTATTCACTGAAACATTTTTTTTTATATCATTGTTTGCACGAATACGCGTATCTCGGTAAATACATGTCCCTTAAATACAAATTTTGCTAGGAAAGGTAAAAAAAAAATATATATATATATATATGCCCTTATTTTTTTACTTTTGTTATATTTATTAAGTGCATTCACGAAGAAAAAAATTCGTGAAAATGGTCAAATATAGCATTTTTAAAACTTGCTTATGCAGTTTCCTTAAGCGGTAAGAGAAAATTACGACTATAAGGGCGTAGTTTAATCTGTGGGCTTTGATCGCTTGTAATAAAGTCCCATTGTTACAGATCTTATTTGCAGAGTACAGCGTCACGACGGAAACACTGCACGCCTTGCGCGTAGGAGCAGAAAACGTTCTACTAAAACACCGTCCAACGTGCCTGAGTGAGGTCTGCTTACGAATAGCATCTAAGAAACATTACGCGTCTGTATACGTTTTTCAGATCCTCCAATTCTCTCTAAAGCATGGTTTTGTGATAGTGAAAAATGGCCCAAACGGGTGTTTTCACGGTCATTTCTAGGTATGAACATCCCGGTACAAAACATTAAAAAAGGAATAGGGATCTACATCAAACTTTTATTTTATTATTACGTCATAAAACGTTGCGGTCTCCGCTGAAAGTGACGCGTCATCGACGGCAAGACTGCACGCCAGTTCAGTGCTTTGCGCGTAGAGGCGATGAGAGAGTTGATGCGCATGTCTCGGTCGCCCTTGGCGCTTTCAGGCCTCAGACGGAGGTATTCATAGTCACTTTTGAGATGGAGATGCGCGCCACATTCGGTACGCATCTTGTTTTGGCAGGAAAACGAGATTCTTAAACGATTAGCGAGTTTGCTTGCGTGTTGGTTTTACAGTTGCGAGAATTCTCAAAGTTGCGAGAGGCCTTGACCTCGCCTAAACGACTAGCGTACAAGCATCCTCTTTTTGTACTTGTAAAAATAGCGCACGCCTTACATCGTTTCGATGATTGAGATACAATGCACTGGCAGATACGATTATTTTTAAGTGGTGACGTACCGTTCTTGTCTCGCACAAATGGAGGTGTGGAAAATAAAACAGAAAATTAGAAAACTTACCTCGAAAACCGATCGATTATGTACGATTATATTTATCTGTTACTAGCTCGTTTTATCTTCGTTTGATGCGACGTGAGTATTATTTGTAATGGGTGCCAAATAAATATGTTTAAAAAATGTCAGCAAAATTAGGAATATAACTAGTATCATACATATTTCTATGTTTACGAGTATGTTTTTTTCTAGGAAAGGAACTTTCCACGAATTCTATGGAACTATCTGTAAAATCTCTAATTGATTTTCGTGATTTGTGCTGCTAATAAAATGTTTTGGAGGAAAATAATATAAGTTCCGTAGTGTTAGAGTTTCAAGGAGTATAACATTAAAAATTTAAAAAAATAATAATAATTTGGATTGGGATTTTAACATACATCAAAATAGCACATCCTTGTTACCAAAAATATTTCACCGTAACCACACGACTACCAAGCACATCTTGTTAAATATGCAGAATTTGAATTAAATTATATTTTCCATGTTTCCTATTACTATAAATATTTTTAATTATTGCCGTTTGTTGTAGGCTTTCATGTTGGTTTTTTTCTTCTTCTAAATTTCAGTTTTATAATTTTACGTTACAGCAGAGAAAATAATGCCTCGGCAGAATATATAGAACAAATTGTGAAATATTTCATAAGCATATTTATGTTTCATTTTCCATTAGTACCGACTTGAGTACCATGCATACTAATTTACAAATATTGTTAACAATGCTTTTGTTCTTTAGCGAATCCATTTCATTTAAAACCTTGTTGCTAACTGCCGATATCTGGAAACGCGCTTTGCATTTTTAGCCTCGCACACAGGTCTTATTAAATCATCCAGCTCTCAAACGCCTCGCGAAAGAGGGACTCTCAAACTTTGTTCATGAATTCAAGCTCGGTTTACAATATATTTGAGAGACCCTTAAGAGACAGTCTCCTCTTATACGCGCGGAGTTTGCGGGAACGCAAACTAGATGTTTAAGAATGCCACCCTCAGTGCAAAATTCCTTCAACCAGGCGGCCACCTTAACCACCGACAAAAACATATAATCTCTCAACTAATTGATACTTGATCTCGCAAATATATGAGGCACACACTACGAGTGTACGAAAACGGACATTTGTGAAAAGAATTAATATCATACATATGTACGGAATTTTACAAACATCAGCGAGGGAAAATACGAAAAGTTTCAAATAAATAAAAATCGATAGTTCGTCCGCGTTTCTTCAGATATAACATGTATGTAAACTTTTGAAAGCACGCGATTAAAATTAAGTATTATAAATTAGAAAAAAAATTATATTAACCATCATTTTATGGATACTACGAAAAAAAATATTTTTTTCCCCGTTCATTTTTAATTTTAGTATTTTAACCCAACGTGGACCACCTTAACTAATCTACGACATAACTGACTGCTGTTAAGGTTTATATGAAGCCAAAATATTAGGCGAACTAGTGTTTTACGATTTGTACTAACTCAAACGAGCATAGGATAAGCACGTGAATCAACGTTTGTAAATTACAGTCGAAGAAAACCGCTTTACTATCTCTGAGCTAACGTGAACGAACAATAGATTTTTCTCTGGCGAAGTTAGTTAGTTAACTTACCGTGAAAAAAGCCTCACAGGAAGAGAAATTAAGTTAATGTAAATAACTGTTATTGCTGTCTAGTTATCTATTTGCGTTTTCGTGGACGGTCGCATACACACTGCTCGTCTCAGAATACCGAATCCAGTAATCGGCGATAGCCGCGAAGTTATAGTTCATTTCGCCTGTTAGCCACGCTGGTTTGCCATTGCTCTCGTCTCTCGAGCCGTTTACCACGGTCCAGTTTGTGGCAGTGGCGTGCGGTGTAGTGTTGCAAGATGAGCTTGGTGCTTGCTCAGCGCTGTACACACTCGGCGCACGCGGCAGGAACCGGTAACCAGAGTGGAGCCGGGAGAAACCTGTGTGTATTGCGGCCACTCACGAGAGAGCGTCGAGGTACCCATTACACACGTGCCGTGTCGTCAACTGCACTACTGCGTTTAAGTGGCCGGTACGTAACGCAGGAAACATTTAGGTATAGCACAGAGCAAAACACAACTTCCCTTGCAACAGCTCACCACACGCCGCTGGTTTGTGGGAACAGCTGGTAGCGACCGCTGTGATCTCATTCTTCACAACGCCGGCCGCTGCAATGAGGTTAGATGAGCTAACCTGCATCAAGAGAAAGCTCGCTTGGGATCACAAAACATCTGTTTGGAAAGTTGCAACCGAACATAGACACTTGTCCGAACAGAATAGTTCTGTTTCCCGAAAAATGTTCGGATCAGCTTTATAGGTTGCTAAATTAACCACGTGACCATATTCGGAATCTGAATACTTGGGGATTTAGGGAGAAAATTTACTTACCTGGAGCACGCTAAATCTGCAAAAGTGCCTGCTGTTATTTGCAACTTGTTTCGCGTCTGTTTTCGTGCAAGTTATACAAATTTAAAACAACGCAAAGAAAGAGAAATTAACGATGAATCACACATGTGTAACTGTGTTCTAACTCGTTTTCTTCGCACTGAAGGTTGTCATATTTTATACAATTTTTGTGCAAGTATTATAACCATTTATCATTATTTTAAATGTTAATTTTCCTTAAGGTAGCGAGCAACCAAAACGAATTTCTAATTTTGATAGTGAAATTACTAGTTTCCTTTTAATTTCTCGATTACGTCCTAGTGGCATCTTGCCAGTATACAAAGTGGGAAAAAATGGCGGATTGTAATATACTAGGGTTGCGTAGGGAAATGAAAACTGTGAACGAAATATACTGGCCGTTATGTATCATGGCCAGCCGTTTGGTCGCAGCGGCCCTGTGAATCTAGCGTATGATCTCCAAATGACATTGTAGATATGTCGTCAAAACTTTATGCCGCGATTAAAAAAGTTTATGAGGAGACGCTGAATGTGCAAGGTCTGCCAGCGAATGGGCGGCGGACACTTTGAACATCTGACGTAAATCCTGCCCGCCTAGCAAAGTGTTATGGGCCTCTAAGTTCTGCTCGTATGCTTGTACTTTGAAGTGGTGTGTATTAATGTGTATTGTCATCACATTATGTATCACATGTGGAACTTTACTTACAACGCATAATTTACTGATCATACGCTAGATTCATGGGGCCGCTCAGACCAAACGTTGACCATATTTTTAATTTTCACTTCTCTAAGCAACGTCGGTGTAACAATCCCGTATTTTTTTACATGGTGTACATTTTAATGTAATCATTATCTGGTGTTCTTTCAGCTTTAGTTGGTTACGAATTAGGGAAAGTAGCTCTGAGACGGTTTACATAAGCGAAAATTTAATAATTAGGACATGAGCAGGGACATTGGAAAGGGATATTTACCCCTCCCCTAATCTTGTTAAGGGCCGAAGTAGTATAATTTAGAGAAGTCTGGCGCAAGGGAACAGGGAAGTAGGCGCCAGGCGCCGGCATATTGTATTCAGGTGACCTTGACATTGACCTTGACCCAGCACCCATGACTTTAAATGACCTTGAACTCCCAAAAAGTTGCATAAAAATTATAAAATTACAAAAATATATATAAAAAATTATTTAAATATGTACATGTAGGAGGTCCAGGGTTCGATGACAGGTGGATCGACTAAGCTTCCTACACGACCGGCCCTCGCCAGGTCAACCAGTGTCCATCTCGTCAGCCATGTTGTACGTCGGTGATATTGACCTTGACCTTAACCCCGGTGACCTTAATGCCAAAAGTTCTAAATAAATAAATAAAAAATTTAAAAAAAATCCTGACATTTATTTAAAAAAATTATTAAAAATTATTATTAAAAAACCTACATTTCCACAGGTCCCACCACGACCGACCCTCGTCAATTTTGTATTAGTTATTTAATCGGTCAATTACTCGTATTCACTCGACCCCTTACACACCATACCATATCTACTGTCCATTTATTTTTATTATCACCCATTAGAGCGCACTGGTAACACTTTTCAACCACGAGAGATATGTTACTATCTTGGCAAGAGTGCTATCTAACTATACCGAATGGTGACGAGGTCATGTAAATCGTCATATTTAACTTTTTGATATATTCTTAAATGCAAGTTATTTATTTTTAATTTTTTTATATAAAGAGTTTTTTATAAAATCATTAAAATACAACATATTTTTTAATACAATTTATTTAGTAAAGTATGAGATGAGTAAACACAAAAGTATATCATTTGCTATCTTCGGTGTTCAATGTTCGATGTCAGCATCGGCGACCCAGGAAATGTAGTGGGCTAGGAACCCCACCACTTGACATACGGCCGTCCATTATGTCGTTTCAGCAACTTCTCGACCAAATACACATCCGGAAACTTTTAAGGCAGAATCTCATCGGCATAGTAACCTCCATGGATACGAACATTATTCAAATCCTCGAGAAAGTAGGTCCTCGGAGCATAGTTGCTTACACATCGAACGCGAAAGAGTTCGGGGCTCCAATTCACTGTAAATCCTTTTTCGAAGATGCCTTTCAGTTTGGAAATGCGCACCATGTCTCCAACCTTGGATTTAGGCTTGCGTGGGTCCCTCTTTTCCACGTCAGTGTACAATGTTCGAAGCAGGGATTCGTCTTTCATGTCTTTAGGCTTCATTCGTGTAGTAGAGTTAATGGTAGAATTGTACCCGCGTACGAGTTTTGGGAGTATACACAACCACCTGTAGTTGCCATTCGCAGCGAAATGCCTCCACATCTTGCCCTTCGGGAGTCCTGTTGATCCTCTCTACGATAGAAACTTTAAGATTACTGTATGTGGAATAATGATATATGTTATGCTTCTTCATCAGGGCTTTGAACTTTGCATAGTAGAATTCCTTGCCCTGGTCGGTTTGTAGATTAGTCGGGATGCGACCTTCTCGCAATAAGTTAGCCTTGGCCTCGGTGACATCATGTGCATTCTTCGACTTGACGGGCCTGGCCCAGGCGAATTTGCTATATGCATCGATGACGGTCAACATGTATTTGTAGCCCTTGTTGACCCGAGCATACGGTATCATCTCGACGAGGTCGGCTTGAAATAGGTCGTTCATCCTACATATTATGACCTTGCGGCGACGGTAGATGCGTCTCACAGATGCGTGCAGTTCATTGGCGATTCCCAATCGACTCATTCTATGTAGCCTCCCTCCTTCAGTTCTTCGATGATTTAAAATATCTCGTTAGTGTGGAAGTAATTTACAACCCTTTGCGAAGCAAGCAGTAATCGTAGTCAATCGACCAGCTCGTTTGGGTCGTCCCAGAATACGTAGTCGGTGATGATCTATGGAATATTTCAGCCCGTCTAGATTCTCATCATTCTGTGCAGATGCCACATTCAATGTGTCGGCAATTTGTCTTTGAACACTAGTCACTTACCAGTTGCATGCATGAGGTGTAACTCTCATTCACTGTTGAGATTACACTCAACAGAGCAACAAGAGATAAGATAAGCGTTATGTTAAGGTCATGGGCTTTGAAAAATTTCGCGCAGCTAAATATTTTAAACGCGGCACCGCACAGTAGAACTAGTGTGCTATACGTGCCGCTGGTGTTGAGGTTATGTCACGGCATAATGAGAACCACTGAACCGATTTCGGTCAAACAAACTTTGTTGTCATTTATGTATTATACAAAAGTTTTACATGACCAAGAACATGCAAATTTCCCGTATTACCAACTAACTTCCTGTAAATATATATTTCATCCCCAAGATCAAACTTTATCTTCTTAAGAGAAAACAAAACATGTGATGAATATATACTAAATAAATACTTCCCTCTGGAAGTTGTTGATAAAATAGACATTTACACTTTGATTCCAAGCAACACACTTGGAAGACGCCTTTATATTGGCTGAACTCAAAGTAGTAAGATCGCTCTTATGTAAACTCAATTTGTGAGTCCACAGCTTAGTTCTAATGTAGATTTCTTACTACTTAAATTTTTAACTGTGTAAGCCGCCAAAGTTTTGACGTCTTATTGAAAGCGTATTTTCAAAGTCGGAGACCGCTAAAGTTGGCTCCTTTTGTTTTACGCACATCACAGTAAAATCTGCACTAATAGTAGGATGTTTGCTTCTGATATTTCTACACTTTAACTTGATATATGAACTAACACCCGTTCTTAGACCCTTGGCAATGTTTACCAACATCATTTTCAACAACAACTAGGCCTTTTGACCCGCCCCGTTTCCTTTAAAATTGGTCCAGTCGTTTTTTTTCTAGGTTTTCCTGGAGATTTTTCATCTCTTGGTTAGAATTTTTAACTTTTATTTTTATTTCTGTGCATGGTATGCGACCTACATGTACTTTTTATCTTGTATTGAGAAATTTTCTCTATATTTGATTATGCTACATTATCATAATTTCTTTTACCGTACACTAAAGTATAGTCAGACACACACATGAGGTATCTCATTTCACAGACTCCTGTTCGTTTTCCACTTTTTTTTTTTTTTTTTTTTTTTCAAGACTTAGTTTTACTGCCGTATAGCAAGGCTGGTAATGCCATAACCTCGTAGAACTTCAGTAGAGTGTATTTGTGCACTTATCTTCCTAATATTAAGGGTATGATTCCACAGAAACAGTTGAATGAACTTGGCTTATTTTCTACTTCTGTTTATTCCGTTCGTCATATTGCAACCTAGATATTTGAATGTGTTGGCCTGTTCTATAATTTGCTAATCAATTCTATTTTTGACTCTTATTCATCGGAATTCTCATTTTTGTATACGGCACATATGCAGAAAATAGAATCTAATGAAGGCTTCCAAAAGTGCTCAGATAACCGAGAGTCATTTACAACTACCCAGGAAAATAGTTTCATGGTTTAAATAAATATTTCTTCATTATTTTGATGGTAACTGTACAGTATGAGTACTAATTCCAATTTAATAGAACTGTTTGTGTAACGGGTACATCCTATTAAAATTCTCATAGTACATTTTTTTTACGGCATGTCTAAGGTTACTTCTACTACAGGTTGGGAAGATCATTGTTAAAAGTATGGCAACCAAAACTTTTCGCCACTAGGTAAGCGCTAGTGTAGGCAATGTACCAGATTTTTTTTCTATTTTCTGCGTTAAAAAAATGGATAGTTGTAATAATCATAAATAAAATATAACATAACTTGGTAAAGTAAAATCTTCCTCTTTTATTATTCACATAGCTTAAAATTTTAATTAAAAGCGACCTATTTGGAACACTAGCGCTTACCTAGCGGCGGAAATTTTCCCTATGTCGAGCTCTTCCATAAGACATCTCGTTTTGTTCCTAACCTGAGTAGAATTAACTTTAACCCTGTTAAGCAAAATGACGTCGCAACTCCGATGTCGAGGTCCACCGACGGCGGCTGCAGAAGAACTAGGCGCCGGCCTCGCCTGCTTGCGAATAGCTTCATTATTACGTTGTTGCACAGCCGGCGGAGATCCCCTCGGGGAAACCAGGAACACTTTGCTGTTAATGACGTCATAAGCATCTCTCCTCCTGAGGCGCTCCTAGATATTCATTTATCGCCTCTTCCCCTCTCCGCGCCTGAAATATCGGCGTGTTCCCACCAGGTGCTTGGCTTTCGACATGGCAACAAGCAACAAGACCATAAGGTCATATTTCACAGTAAGTTTTTTATCTCATTATCTGAAAGAGATTTATACAAGGACCACATCAATGTAAAATATGTAGTCAAATTATTGTGGTTTTTAAAATATAGCCCCGAAAAGCCGAAGATTTCTGAAAATGGGAGCTCAAGTTTCTATGCGCGTAATTAACTTTGCCAAATAAATCACATGTCATGTGGTTTATTTCATACACACAACATGATCAAGAATATTTAATAATGAATACTCGGGTAGCGGTATCCTCAGTATTTTTTAAAAATATGTATTGATGTTTTTGCCAACACATTTGTATTTCTATCGGACGAATAAACATGTATTGGCAAAAACATAAATTCCTATATTAAAATAGGTTCAGGATGCCAGTACCCCGAGTACCGATTCTTGTATATCCTTGACACTTAATGAACAGGTCGTGTATATGATATAGATAAAATGGCAAGTGATATAGTTTGCGAAGTTAATTAGGAGCATAGAAACTTAGGCTCTATATTTGCGAAATTTTAGAATTTTCGGTGCTATATTTTGAAAACTATAATCATTTGATTACAGATATTTAGATTTATGTGGTCCTTGTATAAATCTCTCACAGATAATTAAATAAAAGACTGTCGTGAAATATGGTTTTAAGAAGCGTATGTAGCTGCGTGTTCAGGGTCAAAGAAGCGAAGGAGCGGTACGGGCGACATTAACACGCACGCCTAGCGCCTCGTCACCCCTACGCGCAAGGCGTGCAGTGTTTCCGTCGTGACGCTGTACCGTGCAGATTAGATCTGTAACAGTGGGACTTCATTACAAGCGATCAAAGCCCACGGATTAAACTACGCCCGTATAGTCGTAATTTTCTCTTACCACTTGAGGAAACTGCATTGGCAAGCTTTAAGAATGCGGTATTCGTCCATTTTCGAGAACTTTTTTTCTCCATGAATACACTTACTATGATAAAAGTAAAAATAATATAGGCGTAGAGGGGGTTTTTTTTTTTTTTTTTTTGCGAAAAGTTTTATTTTCAAAATATTTATTTACAGAGTCAACAACGATTTCACAGCAAATATTTTAGTACATACTTATCTTAAGGCTCCTGCATACCTGGCGCTAGAACCGCATTGCAGAGTGTTTGAAATACACGTGTTTCTAAAAAAAAAAAAAAAAACGTGCGTCCTATGTGCTCATGTACGAAAAGAACACATACTTTAGACAAAAGGCTGTTGAGTGCTTTCAAGACTTCACGCACATTAGGAACGCCAATTCAGAGTTCTCCAACATAGCTAAAAAAAAAAAGGCTTTATCAAAGCGCTGTGTCTCAAAATATACGCGTCAGATACACACAGAAGTGCTCGAGGGCTCTGCATTGAACCTCGCCACGCATTTCCCACCAGTATGGTGATATGGTCGCCTCTGAAAGTCCCACAGGGACACGCAGCACGGTGAGAACACTGTACGCCACTTCAGAACCTTGCGCTTAGAGACGATGGCGCTCTTGATGCACATGACAGAATCGTCTTTATCGCTCTCGCGCTTCTCGGCTTCAAAAGCCTAAAATATCTCCAGGTAGGCGGGTCCCTTAAGGATGGTGGTCATTAAAAAATTCATTATTTTATATATACCGTTCAACTTTAAGACTTTGCTTATAGGTAAGCCTACTATTAAGTCGCATAAAAAAATTTTATATTGCATAATTTTTGCATTATGGCAAGTCAAAATCCCAATTTCAGTATTTTTTGGATGTACAAACAAAATAAATGAAAACATTTATATAAAATTTAGCAAAAAGGTAATGTCTTAATTAATTTCAAGATATGTTAAGCAAAGTATATTTTACATAAAAAATCATTAGGCAGTACAAATAAAAAATACGCAAAAAAAATTCCGTATAAAAAAATGTTTTAAAAATTTAGAAAACATTTTATAGCGTCATTATAAATGTTTTTTATGTAAATCGTGGTATCGGCGTGAATTATCTCATTCCGGTGGGTTAGTTTTAATTATTTGCACTTCCCCAAAACACTAAAGTAGTGATTTCGAAATGCGATTACGCAAGAATATATTTCGTCTAAATGTTTTTGGTGCGTGGAAGCAGTACTTGCAAGTAATGTCACAAGTTTGTACAGTATTTCGTAAAACATAAAATAATGAATGTTTTGGTGACCAGCAGCCTCGAGGCAGCAATCCAACTAATTTGTCGGAAGAAGGGTGTATGAAAGCCCTGCTAAGGATCTACTTTTCCTTCTCATTGTGTATCGTTCTGCCGTATGTGAAATTAACTTTGCCGTGGGTCTGATCACTTTGTTCATCCGCCAACCTTGTATATCTATTTAAAAGAATGCAGCTTCTGAATTATCAGGTTTTCCTCTTAGAAACTGTTAAAAATTATCAACGACGACTACCTAATTTCGACATTTTCGCTTTTAACAAAATAGAGAACCAGGATTTTTGACCATTTTCACGATTTTTTCTCTTAATGTTATAACATTTCTCTTAATATTATGAATAAAAAAAACTGTACGGGCTTAAATACATTTTTTTCTGGAAAAAAAATCGTATTCCCAGGACATTTTTAGATAAATTTTTTTTCTGGGAAAAAAGTCGTATTCCCAGGGCATTTTTAGATACATTTTTTCTGGGAAAGAAGTCATATTCCCAGGACATTTATTTGCTGAAATAAGCGTAAACGCGCAAACAACTAATATACCGACAGAAAATATGTCGGGACTACTAACTATTAAGAGGACCATTTACTTGGCGCTTGAACTGCGTTGTAGAGAGTTTAAAATGAGGGATGTTGGAACAACAAGGGAATTGAACTACACATAGAGTTATGCAGCACTATACAAGTGTAAACTGCACTTAGATTGTCAACCACTTATACAAGAAACTGTTCATGTTATTGTCAAGTATCTCATTTCGATAGGCAATAAAAAGTAGAGATGCGAACTAACTCAATCTAAATTTTGATCGCTCGTATCAGTAACGTGACTGATAAGTGTAGATACGACGCATTTGCTGTCGCATTGTTCAACAACTTGCAGTGTTTAAAGTCAACATCGTACTGATTCTTCTGAAGATTAGGATTTCACTTTGAAATTGATTGACAAAGATCATTAGTAAAAAAAAATAAGTTTGCTCGATCATCAAAGTCTCGACTAAGGTAAATTTAAACTTCTTGAACGTTTTAAATGATTACGGCATTGGGTACGTCAGGATATACATTAAAAGCACCAGCAGTTTTCACAAACCTACACGCACGAATTATTTGAAAATTTTTTAGAACTGGCTGAAGAACAATAGTTCAATTGTGACATCTTTCGAAAGTATCAAATTGGCTAATAAAATGTAATTAATGGCATAAGTCTAAGCATAAATAGCATTCATACGTAAAACAAAGATAACGTTCAAACACACAGTTTTTGTTTGCTATTTGCACACAAGACAGTTTAGTTATAAAAATAGTTTCCGTAAACTCATATTTTTTACGTGGCTTAGTTGCACTATTCCCAGTAATGTTGACAGGCAGAGCAGATCTTCATCCCAGACTGGAGAATGGACCACTATCAAATTAAGTTTTTGTCGGTCATCGACTTTAATTAAGATTCGTTCCAAGTAAGATTGCGAGACTAAAAGAGAAGAATAGAAGAGCAAATGAACTCTCTTCATTAGAAAAATCGCTTAATTAATGAGTTAACCGAAATTAGAAAGAAAAAAAAAGCTGAGATGAAAATATGTTTCAGTTAACTTCCTCGTCTTTCGACACAAACACGGAAGCGTTCAAAAGCCCAATAATTTTTCTTTAAAAAAATCTAGAAAGGGCTACAATTTTTCAAGGACTTTATTGCAATTGTGTTGTTGTCGCCGATACTCCACCAAATCTGATCGAACAAGACGTTAAACGCCACTGTAAGCCATCACAATAGATCGAAGACTCGAAAAAAAAAAAAAAAATTAAAATACACATACAATAGATTTACTCATTCGTGCAAGAATAAATGTGTATAACTAAGTCATTTTTAACAGTTTAACACAAATCTCAAACTGCCTTTTCCAAAATAAACATACATGTTTGGCCTAAATAAAGTAATATGATTTTTTTTTTTCGGAATTTCACTCGATAAATCAAGATAACGATAAATCAAGATAACATTCCATATTTCCACGAGTAAACGTTACATATTGACCTCCCAAAACACTACATTAACATTTTCAGTTTCTATTTGTGCTTTCTAAAACTACTGAAAAACTACTCCGAGCATCAAATGACTGTGACAATTTTACACCTGCCATATTTGTCTAGTGACCAATTTAAACTGCGAAAAAGTCGACCAGACGAATGCAATCCAGGAATAGTAGGCAATTATTTAGGCTCGCCGTGCATGCTGCATAAATTTTCGGAAGCCTGAGCAAAAATTGCACGGATACTTTCAACCTTGGATTAAGGTCATTTAGTAAGACAAGTATCAGATGTGTAAGAGGGTCATTAGATACTTTAACATTAAACTTTGCTGAATTATTTTCCTGCGGTTCTGTTTTGAAAAAAAAATCAATGATTAGAAACTTTTCTAATTAAGTTAACCCAGTGTAATAAAAAAAAAATGTTTGCTTTTCCTTTAGAAAGTTTTATTACCTTGGAGAAGTGACAACACATGCTAGTAGAATGATTATGGCGTTCTGCTCGTCGCGACGAGAGCACACGAGGTGGTCGTGACAGTCGTCGACCAGCGCATAGAGTTGGCGAACTTTCGAAACGAAGAAATCACCCTATACCTGCATTTGAGAAGATGGGAATAAGATTTACTGCGACCAGAAGCAATAAAATTAAGTATAGTGCAAAACCTGGAATAAACCTGCAATCAGTACATCGCAGGTCTCCGAGGAGTTAACATATGCTAGCGAGATTTTCCTCCGTAGTCTCGGTTTCAAACTCAAACGTCATGGAAGATTACGTAATCATCTAAGCGCCAGTCGTTTTTGAAGACAGCTTAACGAAGGTAGAACTTAATGCGTACCAGCCTTTCCTGATCGGACTATACACACAACCATCGGAAGTTCAGATTGCGGTCCAACACCAACATATCTGCTCTTTTCCTTGCCAGTCTTTCCTGCGAATTAGGGGAACTGAGGAAAGAAGATGGGTCCAACTCGGCATCGACGAAAGTAACGAGCAGTGGAATTCTTCCCCTGATCAATCGCATCATATATTTTCTCAACGGTGTGCAGGTGGACCAGTCGCGAGATGTAGGCATAACCTCAACGATCAAAAATAACCTTTCGCTCACGCCGAATGAGCTGTCTGCGGCCAAGATGGCAGACTTGGGAATCGAAGATGACTACAGTATTCCTATATACCCTGGAGGCAAGTTCGGAGTGTGCATCCCACTCTCCATGCTATAGGGATTCATCTAAGACTACAAACGAATTATCTATCAATTCGAAGCAGGAAGTGGTACTGCTCCTAGCCAATACGCATGTGAACACCATCGTGGTTACGGGAGAAAACCTGGAGACAGTCTATCGAATGGATGCTACCTCATATGCAGTTAAGCACCGCTGAATGTATAAAGATGCTAGATAATGTGGAAGATGGCAAAAACATAGATGTGGCTTTCAGGTCGTGGAGTCTCGAGACGTACCCCGGATTTCCAGCAAGCTGGATGGTACATCATCGTTGTGCTACAGACTGGAAGACAGCATAATGTGAGAGTGAGTCGTTCGCAGTGAAAATATTTTTGAATAGCGACATGAACGTCGACATGAACATGAACTTTGAAAATGGGCAACTCCTGCTGGCATATCAGATGTACGCTCAATTCCATAAATGCATATTATGGACGCCTCCAATCCACGATACTGAGCCCTGATACTTTCAAGAGTTTGGCTCTGATCATGGTATTCGATGTGAGTAAGCAGGACGAGCGTATTACCTCCAATGTAATCGACTACAGGATAGAATTCACGGCACANTATATATGCAAACACGTACACATTCTACCTGATTCTTCACGACCGGCTTGTATCGTACAATTGCCGAGATAAGGCCATCAAAATCTCGTCGTGAGCGCAGCTGAGGATATATAAATATAACTGTTCACACACTATAACTGTTTATTCGCCTTCGAGCATCGTCAGCTTCAAGGTTCTAGAAGGTGCTGAAACTGCATAATGGACGGTCGTATGTCAAGTGGAGGATTTCCCAGCCCGATACAATTTCTGGATCGACGATGCGAACATCGAGCGTGAATACAGAAGATTGCAATTAATAAACCTGTGTTTTTTTTTTCATTTTGTACATTAAAAAATAATATTCGTTTATTAAAAGATATGTTTGTGTTTTATTTATTTTAAAATACCCTTGCTTTATATAAAAATAATTTTAAATAAAAATAATTACGTTTAAATATAAATGCAAAAAATTTAATATGACAATTTACGTACTTTGCAGGAATGATCAATGTAACCATTCGGCACAGGCCGATAGCAGGCTGCAGAATCGAGAAATTAGCGCTACGTAAACATTGAAAATAGAATTCAGTATGGAGGGCGCCATCAGCACAACCTATACTTTAAAAACATAAACAAATATGGCTGTCAAATAGTGGCTAAATCGAGAAAATAGTGCCACCTAGGTGTTAAAAATGAAAACGTGAAATCCAAGATGGTGGCCTCTAACAATGTATAAACAAATGACAAAACGAAAAAATCCAAGATGGCTTCATACGATGGAATGAGTATGGGTGGTGGCCTGCCGACTAATTATCCAATGAGAAACATTGGTAGGGGAGAGGAATGTTAAGACAATGCGATTGATTGGAGGAGGGTCAATCGTCTGCTTGGCACGGAGCTGGGGAAGGGGAAACCTGAGAAAACGTAAGTTTTATAAATAAAACATTTTTATCTTAAAACAATTTTTTCTAAATTTTTAAAATAAATGTTTTGGGTTCAAGGTCATTTAAGGTTACGGGGTGAAGGTCAAGGTCACCTGGATCCAATATATCGGACAAGATGGCTGACAGAACCAAGATGGCTGATGGTCAGGTCTGACTCCGGACCCTGGACCCTGTGTATCGATTTGTCATAACCTATGCCTATAAAACCAATATGGCCGCCACTACCGTGCCTTTGAAAACGATCCCCCGAAATCCTTCCGATGGATCGCAATGTGCCTTTCGGAGAGATCGTTTTTGCAACTGGGGGGATCGGTGCTGTTTTGACGAAAAAACGGGAAATATTGAGGGGGAAAAAATACAATTTTGAGGGAAAATAGTGGATTTTGTGGGAAAAAGGGAAATTTTGAGGGAAAAATGGCCACCGGGGGACCGTAATGATAGCATGAACAGCTCCGAGCTCCGATCCCGGAGGCCCCATCCGCCGTAATCATTCTACTCGTGCAATTTTCTTCATTGCAGGATGAAATTTCTTACTTAAGAAATTAACTTTTTTTATATTTTTATCTTAAGATTCGATAAATGACTTGCCAAGGGGAATTTCGTTCGCCGTTAAGTGAGGCTTTTAACCTTCAGATGACTCAACTGATGTTGCAACTGCCCTTAACGAACGTTTTACACGACATGGGAGATAAATAACAACCCCTTATTTTCCCTCATACAGAAAGTATATTTACTTGAGAAAATTCGTCAGTGATTGCTGTTTCCTACTTCTGAAATATTACTTATGGCAGATTAGGAAATAATTTATTTTATGATAACGGCCGTTACAGTCCATTCCAATGATTACAGCCACGCGAAAATTTACTCAGGTCGTTTACTAAATTATCTTCGAGTTTGTTATAAATTGATATTCATGATTAAATGTAGACACGGATTTCTGATTACTTCTCAGAAATATCTGTGTCAACCACTAGCTACACCATACCGTGACAAATTATAAGTTTCTTACAACCACAATAACTAGTCTGAAAGCACACAATTTACGCTGCTGTTTTGTTCCCTCCAAACAAAGGAAGCTGCAAAAAATAACTAGCGCAAAGCTTTCGCTCATGAAATTACCTTGCCGATTTAACAAAAAGCACTTCAGATGTTCAAGCGGGGCCATAAACTTGCAGTACTGAACTGTGCGAGTTTAGAATTTTTGTCTTTCGACATAAAATAACGGGCGTTTAATAGACAACTGCACTGTTTGAAACAACTTTTTTCTTTAGATTCTTAGCATACATTTCAATAAAATATAAACTTAGTCGTACTCTGCTCTGTAAGTGCCTATGTCATGTTAATTGGAGAAGAAAAAAACAAATGCCAACTGTAAACCACAGTGATGGTGGAGGTGATAATGCATACTTCCGACTAGCGTATAATCACAAATAATTGTATAATATTACCACAACATATCGCCTAAGCAACACGGTGCGACAGTCTCAGAAAGGCCGCCATAGCTGCACCATAACATCTTGTCCAAGAGTAGTACCAACCTCCTGGAGGTAAAATGCAGGACCGTGCACACGGGAAGGGTTTTAAGGAGTTTCGCCCCTCCCAGGAATTTATAAAACTTATATATATTTAAAAAACAAAACTAAACAGCATTTAAAACAATTATGAACAAACTGCTGATCTCAGCTTAAATTATCCTCTAAAAATCGATGCTATTTGGTTGTCGTTAGAATATTTTTTATAATCAGGCTGTACCACAAAGTTATGTTTAATGAGTAACTAGGCAAAGTTGATGAAGTTTTATCTCTACTTGAACAACACCTCCCAGTTTCAAATCCTGTGCACGAGTCTGATAAAATAAATAAGGAAAGAAAATACATATCGTTTCAATCATCTTGGGTTACACTTTGGAGGCCACAGATTTTTTGCATTGTTGAAGTTTGTCTACTCTATAAAAGATGATGGCTGTTTTCCATAATGATTACGTTAGCAAATCATCAAAAGCGTGTTGTTAAGTGTACGTACTAATGATATTCCGTGTGTGTATTTTTCTCGACACGTGAATGAAAAACCGAGTTTACAGTCATAAGTTAGTGACGTCCGAAATGTCGTGTGCTTTTCGTCGACATACGTATGCTGTAAATCTCTGAGTTAAGTACGTAGATCTCTACCATGTTTGTCACGAAGGTTTTTATAACAAGAACAAATCTTAATTTTATGTGTCCCATTTCCAAGTTAGTACCAACTTCTGTTTTAGCGAATCAATTTAGTAAAAGATTTTCCGAAGTGCCGCGGAAACGAAACAGCACACATTACACAGTAAAAAATATATAATTAAATGGCTGAAGAAAATTTTTTTTACGTCAATTCGAAATTTTATAAAATTTAAAAATAAATTTAATTTTTTTTTAACGTTGCATTACTATGTGAAGGAACTCGGAAGAAGACTATGGAATCTCCTGTATTATTGTGGACTGCAAACCACTAGACACTCTCCCTAATGACTGAAGTTATGCCAAACCGAACGCTGGGTGCTAGCGGTTTTACGTCCTCGTAGTCTCTGTAAAAGCAAGGAGAGCATATCAGTGGAGTGGAGATTGTTTGGGCGGCTCTTAACATCGAGGTCTGGAGAGCTGATGAAGGTGAAGCGAGGTGAGTATGGACCAGCGCCGGGATGCAAGGATGGGGAAAGCGAAAGATCCCGGAAAAAAAAAAAACCTCCGACCAGCGGCATTGTCCAACGAGATTCCCGCGGTTCCTCTGGATAGCCTTGGTGAGAGGCGAGTGCTCTAGCCACCTCACCACCGCGGCCCCAAGAGAACATAGAAGAGTTTTAGACTTAATCTAATAGTTCGTTTACATAGTTGTGTGCTGCACCTNATTGATGTCCCTTCATGAGACATCGGATAGCCAGCGCTCTACCACAGAGTAAATAAGAATACAGAAGTGAAACAGCCACTTTTTCCATTGACTGCAACCCCGGACACGCCAGCAAAATGGCGTCACTTACCAACAACATGTCGGTAAGCCGTTCGCCAATCAGCGCCTGGTACAACTTACTTGCCAGCCTGCAGCTCAGTCAGTAGAGAATCGTTTGCAGCAGCACGCAGTAGCCAATGAGACACAAGACAAGTTCCCAGAACCTCCTGCAGCCAATACTAAAAGGGATACGCCCACATCAAAGGAACCGCCACACCATTTCGTCTGCGTGAGTTTTCTGCTCTGCGACTGCTAGACGTAGGGATGTTGATATCTAAAAAAATATCGATATTATTTATATTGGTTATTTATAAATTGTTGTTTTATCAAACGGTATATCGAAAGAAAATTATCGATTTTCGGTAGATCAAAATCCTATATGTTATGTTATTAAGGACTTGACAAATGTAAAATTACTTGTAATATTACATATAGAGGACATAAGGCATTGCAGAAAGAAGTGGCACCTGTTTTTGGTGCATGTTGCCAAAATAAAAATAATGCTTTTTTATTCAATTATTGTATTCAAAACATAACTTATTAAAAGAGCATCTAAAAAAAAAAATTCTGGTACCTGGGAAAGGATATTGATATCGATAAAATATCGTTGAAATATATAGACGATTTATTTAATTTATTTCGACATATCCTTTAAATACTAACGTCATTTCGATATATATATATTTTTTCAACATCCCTACTAACTAGAGGGCGTTAGTTTAACTATCAGCAGAACCCGGAAAGAACTCGTGACTCGTCGAAGGCCACTCCCCCCCAACGGTTGAGAACCTCACCTTGAGTCACCACGGTGACTGGAGACTGGACGGAGCACTTTCACCGGAAATAGAACCGCGCAGGAAGATCTGCTCCTCAGCTTGTCACTGGGCATCACGTAAGTCCGGCCAGACGCTCTCTCACCGTCGTCGGCCGTCGCGTGAGGTTACGACGGACCCACCGTTTAAGGCTGTTAGATACCTAAGAATTCATTATTTTATAATTGTATATTCTATTCGAAGTTTCCTCACACTTTTTGGATCAAACCATTGAAAAATCACCCTATGCATGGCGTGTTTGTTTCTTTCCTAAGTTTGTCATGTATCACAAGCGTTTTACACTTATGTTAGCATAATAGTACCTTATTTTTGGTTAAATTGAATTTGTATTTATATTTTATCTATAAAATATAATATTTTATTTATAATTAATATGAATTAAAACAGTGAGAAAATAGGTACGTTGGCAATACCTAGTAAGAAATAGTTCTTATGCAAAATATACGGTATATTATTACACTGAGTGCGCACGAATGCGGTGCGTTGGCCCTTTGGTGTAATTTTCCAGACTCGGTTACGCTTTGTTAGCATTAGGCGGAGGATTATCCTGGAAGTAGATCTTAAGCAGTCAGACATGTATGAAGTAACCGTGAATGGACTATACCAAATATTATTCAATTTGTACACGTTGTACGTGATGCCATTCCCCGAATAAAAATAATTTTCACTTAATTTTTTTAAATATAATTTTATGTCGAATACAAAAATTTCTGTTTTGCCAATCCTTAATAACAAATAATAACTAAGTTGTACAAATGAAAAAAATATATTACACCTAAACTAATGCCGTGGGCTACCGCTTCGCATATATGTAATCACCAAATAACAGTTCATGCATTAAAAATAATGTTAAAAATATGCAAAAAGTTCTTTATTTCTAACTTTTTTTCATGTGTGTGGCCTGTTATTTGGTGATTACATATTTGTCATGCGGTAGCCTATGGTATTAGTTTACATTGTAATTTTTTTCATTTGTGTAACTTAGTTAGTATTTCTTATTATGGCTGCAGCAAAACACAAAAAAATTTGCAATATACATCAAATTATTCAAAAAATATAGCGTGCCATTTTTTTATTCGAGGAAAAAACGGCATCATATGTATGCAATGCAAACAAGTTGAACAATGTTTGGTACAGATTTAAAAAAATTAATTTTTTGGTACTCAACACTTTTAAGGAAGTGGTATCCCTTCCACCTTAATTTTGTTTTTACGAATTTTCAAAACCAAAATTTATGGCCGGACAGTAAAAATAAAAGCTTCACATGGCATAAAGGACTACGTAACGGATTTTTTTTAAATTTGCACGAATCCAGTTATATCTGTATTCTCACGTCGGACTGAAATTATTAAATGATGAGGTAATCTTTGATTTCGGTTACAGATGTGAAACGAATAATGTAATAAAAAGAAGTTAGATTTCGAAATAACTGTTAACCATTTGAAGTACACTTTCATTAACAGTTTCAGGTGTTGCAAAAAAAAATTGTACAATGCGTACTGTACTTAAGTCGACACAATACTTGTTCCGTTGTCACAGCCAATGAGCCGTAGGCTATATGTTCGGCCACAGTAGTGTGAACCAATTATGATCTATACCAGTAAGACGGCATGCAAATATTTTACCCACAGATCAGATCATTGATCATGAGCTTCACAGTGCGCCATACAGATCGAAAATTACCCACACGTGCGTAAGCAGAGAATTCGCAGACGCCGAACTGCTGCAGGTACAAATACTCTTGTTATGGAAGCTAATAACTAGGACTACCTGTTGTAATACGAACATTTTGTTGACCAAGAACTGATCGCTGAGAACGTCCTTAATATAGCCTTGTTCAGTGATAGGCTATTAATACCGCTAGTGGCCATGGATTGTAGACGGCTTGTAGACTCAGACAAGCTCTGCTCTACCCGGAAACATGAACCTATACTATTCTGGAAACTTCCAGACAGAACGTAGTCGCGGATAAAACCGTGTACACCGCGGTCATGAGGAGTCAGTCAGCAGTAGTAAAGTGTATGAATGTATGTATGCTAGAAGACGATGCAAGCCACTGACGATGTGAAATCGTGTATGTCATGTACAACTACATGCATACCTTCAACGATTTCCCACAAATTATATGGAAAACAATGTTGTTACGGTGCCAAGTCCTTCAATAGAAGTTGCAATGCGCGGCGACATGATAAGAGTGACTGTTTGAAGAACCCATCTCGTCTGATTTTTAGCTTCAAAAACTGGCATACGCAGTTCACTCGACGTGATAATTTAAATAAACACATCAAGGCTGGTAAATGTGGCGTTTTTTCGCCTACTGTGAAACAGCATGTGATGACTTCGTTACATCATATTAATACACTACATAAAATGTTTGCAGACGACGAGAGAACTCGCATGAAGAAGCATTACGACAATGACCACATGCAGTTTATGCAAGGTGATGCAACGAAGGAACACATCGAGATCTGCAAGGGTTCGTCTACTGGGAGCCAGCAAGTGATGTCGCCAATATCGCCTGCTACATCGATGGGTACTGTTACCGCAGACGATTATGATGAGACAGTTAATGCTGATGATGGAATGAGAGACCTACGAGGCATGATAGAGTCGGTATGTGTGGAATGTACACTTGCAAGGCGTTCGCGTGAAGTCGACGAACTTTAAAATAAACGGTTGTCAGCTCTAAATACTGATGATGACCATGTGACTCCAACAAAGAAAAGTAAACTTGATACCGAGGATGAAACAGGAGGTGAAGACGATCATGAAGACAGGATTGATGATAATGACCATGTGACTCCAACAAAGAAAAGTAAACTTGATACCGAGGATGAAACAGGAGGTGAAGACGATCATGAAGACAGGATTGATGATAATGACCATGTGACTCCAACAAAGAAAAGTAAACTTGATACTGAGGATGAAACAGGAGGTGAAGACGATCATGAAGACAGGATTGATGATAATGACTATGGTGACAGTGTTGATGAAGTATCTGATGAGAAGGATGACTATTCTCTAGACGTTCCTACACATTTCACCAACGAGTTTCTTTCGACAAGTGGTATGAAGACGGCAGAAGGCGTCAAGAACGCTCGTTACATATATTTCCTGAAGATCCGAATGAACTTGTTGGCAGAATCAGATATGTTATTGACCTGCAAAAACGTGGGGATCTCTCGTGCATTGTTGAAATATTTTCAATAATCTATGAACTGAGGAATCGGGGTTACATCAGATGAGACTGTTGGCTACTATCCATGATCTGCAAACATCTGAGAAATGTAAAGACGTAATGTTCAAAATAATTAGAAAGATATAATGTATATAGAAAGCAAATTAATAAAATTTATATATACATAGTAATGTGCGTTTAATTTCTTATACATCCCTTCTGCTTCTCTGAAAGACTTATTAATTCAGTCGTGTAAACAATAAATTGAGAGTCTGTTTCAGATAAAAAATGTATGTGAGTGCATGCAGTAGCAGGGCTATAGTCAGATTTGAAGTATTATGCCTTACTCGTGCCGTTTAAAATCGACTGAGTTCTATATGACGAACGAATGGAATTAGCGGAATATTTTTGAGGATTGTTTCGCAACTAGTTGGTTGGTTTGGTAAATTGGCTTGGTAAGTTAGTATGGACCTTTGGTATGGTCAGATCTGTTAGAAATGTTTTGCTAAGATTCTGAGAAGATTTTTTGCGAAGAGGTTAGCTACGATACACTTATTAGAGACATTTTTCAATATTAACCATCATCGTTTGTATAGGTGGATGAAATAGCAGGTTGGTCTTGTCGGTTGTTCTAGTCAGTTTTGCAGGAATTGGTCCCGTCAGAAATTAGTCTTGTGCTCAGTCAATCTCGCCGAGAACCAGTCTTGGGTAGAGTTAGTCTTAGATGGAGTCAGTCGTTTGCTAGTATGGTTAGTCGGTATGGGTCCTTGTTGTGACCAGATAGTAATGGTCAATTGTATTGACTGTGATTTTTTGAGTTCTATGTAATTGGGATCAAGGGCAAGGTCGACAACAACCAGCATGGTGGCTAAATCGACAACTTCTCTGGCGGCGACATCGATAATTAATACACTATCATCGCCTCGGTGATGAAAACGTAAACAAATGGCAAACGAAAAAATGAGTATGATGGGTGGGGTGCATTCGACAGAATGAGCAAAGGTGAGGGGGTGGAGCATGTCGGTTAATTAACCAATGAGAAACATTGGCCAGGGTTAGTCGTCTGCTGGACGTAGCGCTGAGAAAACCTCTGGAAATGTAAGTTTTTATATAAATTTATTAATAATTTTTAATTTTTTTTGTAAATTATTGAAAGTTTAAATTTTTATTTTATTTTTAATTTTTAGGATTTTTTTTGGGTCACGAGTTAATGGGTTATTGACTTTCATAGGCGGTTCAAGGTGAAATGAGCACTTTTGATAGCCCTGCTTAAGATCTACTTGTATGCCCATTGTGTATTCTTCCGCCTCATGTAAAATTAACACTTCCATGGGCCTTATCACTATATCCCTGCGTCGGTCGAGTGAAACTGTAAAATTATTAGAAAAGTAATTTTTTTTTTACAAATTCGCTCATTTTTACACTTAGCTGTATAAAAAATAATAAATTACTATTGGTGAATTTATACAAAAGCGGGTGATTGGTCATTGGGTCAAGTGTTAAGGTTTTTTTTGGGAATTTTTTAGAATTTTTGAAAATTTGTTGGTTTTTTTTTTTTTTTAGAATTTTTTGGTTTCAAGGACATCCAAGGTCAAGACCATCAACATCTAACATGGCTGACGAGATGGACACTGGCCGACCTGGCGAGGGTTGGTCATGATGGGGGTTAGTCGATCATGATGGGGCTTAGTCGATCCACCTGTCATCGAAACCAAAACCACCTACATNTATCTGCATTTGGGGGGGGGGTCAAGGTCATTAAATGTTATGGGTTGATGTCAGATGTCACCTGGATCCAAGATGGCGGTTGGATGACGTCATAACATAGCCGTCCGGCGCCTGGCTCCTACTCCGGAATCCGTTATGCCCGACTCCCCATACATACAGTACTCCTTAGGAATAACACGTGCTCTTGATGAAATACAAAGAGCCGTCCCCTAATTTTACCCAAGTCACAGGCGCGATGGCGTTAATAATCACTAATTAAAGTTCGGTAGGTTTTAAACCCCGTAAGCCCTTTCGAAGCTCGAGGATATTATTTAGCAATTAAAAACGGCTTACTATCTCGTCGACAAAGAATAGAGAGGACCGAGGGAGTTTAATCTGCTTTGATAAAACTGGGCGGGGGCGAGCATTTCTTCGTCAGTCGGTTCTGTCGGGCTGAAGATCTTTAGTTGCCTCTTGTCTACCGTGCGATTATATTGACTTCGATATACAATAAGTCGATGAAGCCGTGTCTTTTAATGCCTGTTGTGGATTTTTTACTGTTAGTTATCAGTTATTTATTGTCGTCATCATGTCCCACAACACGGTTATGGGGGGAGGTATTATTGGAAATGTTATATTATAGAAAAAACAGAAAGCGAAAGAAATAATTTAAGTTATTACAAATGGTTGCCTAACACTTTTTATTTTACGTTAAGACATGGAACTACTTTCCCACCAACGTTACCAACTTTACTGGGCGCATGTCACGCAGTGTGCCCGTTGAAATAAATGCAGGTAGGAGCAGTGATTTTATTCTGAGGTTGATTTCAAAAGTGCTCACTTTAGTATTTACCTAAGGGGACACACTAGTGAACAATATTTAACTCCTCAAGGTCGCATCCGGCCATAAGGAAGCGTTGCGACGGCGATTGAAAGTAGCACAAAATAGCTTCGCGGGTGTTCTGTTTCCTCAGGATTCTAAGCGTTCACTCTAGGGATTAATTACATCAATCTGTCCAGAAAAGATACAAGGTCGTTGTGATACTTTAAAACACGGGTTTACAGAAGAATAAATATCGAAAACAGAGAGCTACATACAGCGATTTGTGTTGACTTCGACACTTTTCAACGACCACATCTCACTAAACAAATTTATGAATGCGCAACAAAATATTTACTTTTATTTCTGTTCTGAAAAAAAAATTAATTAAATTATTCAATAGTTTTTTTAAATTAAAATGGATGCATCTACTTACAATGAGACCCATGTGACAAGTGAACCGCCTTAAGGTATAAAATGTAGCATATCCGTTTCTGTTAAGGCTTAAGCAAAAACCCAACAACGCACACGACCTGCTAAGTTATGTTGTGAACCAGTTTACTGTGTACGTGTCATAACTCTCAAGTTAATGCATAATTTTTTTCTGTCGTAAAGGACGCCTGGTCGACGTAATTTCACGTCACTCTCAGTCGCGAGCGCTTGAAGACTTCATTGTCAAGTGCCATCCGAATCTCTGAAATCAAATCATTCTGAAGTTGGCGTGAGGAAGCCATGAAAAGATTCTGGCGTACAGGAGGAGATTGCAGTCCATTCATGATTACTTCCAACTTTGCTAAAGCCATGCTCAAGTTTTTCTTTCGGGCTACCCCTCCGCCTCGTGCAAACAAAGCTTAACTAAGTCTAGAAAATTACACCAGAGGGACAGCGCACCACATTCGTGCGCACTCAGTCTCATAATATTTTGCATAAGGACTATTTCTTACTAATCATTGCCAACACACACATATTTTCTCTATAGTTTTATTCATAATAATTATGTTATATTTTATAGCTAAAATATAATATGAAGTACAGTTTAACCAACAATAAGATACCCTTATGTTAACAGAAGTACAAAACGCTTGTGAAACGTGACATATTTAGGAAACAACCAAACCCGTCATA
>NQII01000961.1:866665-908691 GCA_002778355.1 Clitarchus hookeri | reverse complement strand
TCAGAAATCATACATATCTTATGACGATTAGAAGTTTTTAAAGATTGTTCAGGTAAAGTGCGCACTTTTGAAATCAACCTTTGCAAAATTTCACTACCCCTACCTGCGTATATTTTAACGGGCACACTGGCTGTCACGCGCCCAGTAATGGAGAGTTCCATTATCAAAGAGGTTCCATGTGTTAACGTTAAATTTCAAGTGTTAAGTAAACATTTTTGAATACTTAAATACTTTCGTTTCCTTTTTTTTTAATGCATGTAAGTGTAAGAATTAAAACATTTGTAAAATATTTACTTTTCGAAAAAAAATTACAGTTTCCTTTGACCAACGCACGAACAAAGTAATCAGGCCCATTTTAACGTTAATTGTAGACATGGTGGAAGAATACTCAATGTACATACAAATAGATCTTATGCATGGCTTTCAAAAATCATAATTTTACCATGAACAGCATATAATAAATAAAATACTAATGTATGATAAAAGGCGTCAAAAAGGGGTAGGAGGGGTTACTTCCTACCATGTATCCTCCACGCATGGCTACGATCTCGGGCTGCATCAAGGCGTACTATACTGTGAATGGCGAAGGACGTGCTGCCTAGCCGGCCGCCGCGTGCGTGCGGCGATGTTACAGGGTCTCCCCCGAGTACGTGACAAGACGTACGTGTTGACGAGTCCCCCGCACGTAGCAGCCACCTGCTGTTGGTCACACTTCTGCTGCGGCGCGGACCGACGAGTCGCTATCCGCTGCGTCGTCGGAACTCTTGAGAACCGCCAGTACCGCGAGACGGCGAATGCGACAGTCTTACCAATGAAGACGTGCCGTGCCATAAATTAAACGCTGTTCGCGGTAAAGTGGAGTGGAAAGATTTGGGCGGCTCTTAACGCCGAGGTCTTGGGAGCCGGCGAGTGCGAAGCGAGGAGGTGGGCGTGGAACAGCGCCGGAGCGGGAAACGGGAGATCCCCGAGAAAACCCGCCGACCAGCGACATTGTCCGGCATGATTCCCACATGCTAAGATCCGGGAGCGACCCCGCCGGGAATCGAACCCGGTTCGCCTCGGTGGGACGCGAGTAGTCTAACCACTACATCACTGCGTCCCCGTGTTCACGGTAAAGTGAGCACTTTTTGAAATCCCCTGCTAAGTTTATTATTCATCCCGTTATCTTTCCCCGTGGCTGTCGAAATAAACACTGCCATGTGACTTTCAGCTGGTGTTTACATCAGCTGGCTCATATGTTCACTGCGCACTCATTAAATAAACAACAAAAATAATAAATATTGTTATCAGGACTATAAACACGTATACGTTGATTTAAATTAATATTATTCGGCTATGAATATTGATTTGTGTTCACGACTCTTTTCTGTTTGTACATATGCTTATGCCTTTCACAGCGGTAAACCCTTTTGAGTTCATGAGAAAATATGTTTGGTTCACGTTGTCAACAGAATAGCAGAATAGTTAAACATGATTCTTTTTCCCGTTTTAAAAACAACGCTTAAAGAGGTTCGAACGTTCAATTTTAAAAACTGTGAATAGTTGATACAAATAATATGGTGTATTTATTTCTTCATGCAGAAGGCAATGTGATGTGCCTTATAAATCGTTAAATGATCTAAGAATTATAATTAACAACATTCACGATTATAATTATATTGCATAAATACCTCACAAATCAATAATTTGATACAAAACTATGCACAAGCGAATAACAGGCGTTCCTAATACATTACGAGTAACGAAAACAATAGTCGTAAGGCTCAATGGCTGGATAGTGGATACACTTGTTCCAGAAAACAGGCAGTTAACTTAAACAAACACAACCGCATTGACGATCTGAAACCAAAATTAATGTAACTACTAACGAAAAGTCTGCTTATAATCTGTACTACCGGTATTAAAAATAAAATAAAGTAATTTATTATTTAAAAATAATAAGGGTTGATCGTAAATTCGTTTTATAAACTGCTTTTAATTTAGCCCATGTGTCACCTGAGATCTGAAAAAGGCTCATGTTTGTGTGTGTTACAAATGAACATTTTTTTGCAAGCTTGAAGCCATAATAATTTAATATATCATCTATTCACAATCATATATAGCCATCAAATATGAAATTTTTGGAATCTTTAATTTCTTTACCGTACAAATACGCATTTTCGCATACAAACTAAATTAAAACTTTAACTTCCTTCGCAATGGCATGCCGTAACGCAATATACAGTCCAGAGGGAAGCTGGTATGAACAAAAAATGAATACAAAAATAAAATACAAAAAATCGTTTACAACTTCTTAAATGGAAACTTAAACTTTACGCGACTCTTAATGTAATGCAAATGCACTGCTGCACGACCTATATCCGAGCAACGCAAAGTTAACTCGTAACTGCACACATATTAACGGAGACGCTGGAATGCTCCCAGTAAATATGGCAGCTATGCAAGGAAAATTAGTTCGCGTTTCAACGTCGTATTTTAATTGTAATGTTTGAATTTGTACAAGTCGAATTTTAGTATTTGGCAAATAAGAGTAAAAATTACCGTATCAACAACATATTTACGTCGCTAACGATTTCACAATTAGGCCTACATTTTGATCGGCGCACGTATAAAGTGAGGTGGCCCCCTACAATGTTAATTTTACGTATAGGTGAAAGGATAAAAAAATGGGTTGAAAATTAGATGTTAAGTAGGGCTTTCAAATGTGCTGAGTTGACAGCGAATAGCATATTGTTTATAATATCCATTCCAGGCGTACCTATGTTTGTGCCATTTCTGTAGCCGCTAAACTAGCATATTCATTTTTCATTTCAGCTTTTGCAACAGATTATTTTGAAATTATAAAGGCTATTCAAGGAAAACTGAGTAATTTTGAAAGCCCTGCTTAAGATCTGCTTGTATGCATACTGTGTATTCTTCCACCATATGTAAAATTTACATTCCATGAGCCTGCATCACTTTATTAATGCATCGGTCAAATGAAACTGTGGAATTATTAGAAAGATAAACGTATACTTATATGCATTAAAATCACATTCAGCAAGAGAAATGGTATCAGGAGCCTAGCCGCAAATGTTTACCGAACAATTTTAATTCAACGTTAAGATACGGAACTACTTTCCTTCCGTCATCGGGGCACTCTGTGTGCTGATGCATGCAGGTAGGATCAGTGACATTTTTCAAAGGTTGATTTCAAAAGCGCGTGATTAACCATGAACATCCTATACATACGTGACGCTTGGAAGTTGGATGAGGAGGGGAGGAAGTGTGAGGCGGGCACAGCAGGACAGCTCGCCGGGAAGATGGCGGCGAGTCACGTCCTTGTGACGACGGCAACCAGCGCCGGTAATTAAGCCGCCGGCGCAATGCAGCTCAGGCGAGACAACGCGCACGTGATTGGCTGCTAACCAGATTCCAGTTGTACCAGATTAATTAATCCCTGCTCGCCCACGTCACGGCGTGGGCTGTTCGCTGCGAACTGAGCACATTCGAAAGCCCTTCGCAAGATACACTTGCACGCTCGTTGTTTATTCTTCCGCCTTGCTGTACGCCTGATCACTTAATTCACGCGTCAGTCGATTAAACAATGAAATTATAATAAAAGTAAATATTTTACAAATTGGCTAATTCTTACCTTTTTATGCATCGAAAAAAAAACAGTAATTAAAAGAAATTATTTCAGTACTCACGAATGTTCACCCAACACTTCTAATTCAACGTTAAGATGTGGAGCTACTTTCTCTGTATCGTTACCAACTTTTACCGGGTGCATGACAGTCAGTGGGCTCGTTAAAATATACGCTGGTAAGGGGCAGTGACATTTTTCAAAGGTTGATTTCAAACGTGCTTAATTAATCGTGAACAGCCTATCGCGCGGAATATGAAACGAACACAACTAACAGTGTACCAAAGTCATAGCTACTACGGGTTTTTGCGTAACATACGTATAATATATAATGAGTATTGACATTTTTTTTTTACTTCTTATTTATTGTTAAACGATTTTTTCTTTGTTTTCTGATGCATTTTCCACATTTTTAGTGTGTAAGATTTTAGGATACTTTCAAATCCGCAAAGGTCGCAATAAGTTATATTGTACTGGCTGTTAGTAATATTCTATTAGAATTCCATTGCTATGTGTATTTCCGAGACCCTATTAATTGTTCGTAGAATGTTGCTCCAGTGAGCAGCCATTTTTTATTGCATACCAGGTGGCACGGTATTCGGTGCCAATTGTTTCCTTGTAAGTTTGTTATTGGCTTATATATCACCTGGTTGTGCATTGCTCTCAAAGGACATATGCATGCACTAGAAGACTAGCTTCTCTTAAAGAATAATTCGCAAGATGTTACGAAGATATACGAGAGCTTACTCTCGCGACGAAGTTGGCTATAACGAGAGCTTTCGTGTTTTGTGGGGTCGCGGGTTCGAATGAGGGACAAGTCACCAACTCCCTTTTCCTTTCCCGGTTAGCCTACCGGCAGCAAAGTGTAGTCGTGGGCAAATAGAAATTCGGTGAAATATTTTAAATGGTGTGCTTCTTTACTCTTGATCTCTGAGGACAAGTCTTGTATACGCTGACAGGTTTTCATTGCGACAGATGAGCGTAAGAACCGCAGGTGAAAACTTGTGAATGTGGCTGGTATTCATGAGATCAATCCAACAGCGTGCTGACTTTACCGTGCAATGCGCCAAAGGCGGGGTCACTCCCGGATTTTCGCAAGTGGGAATCGTGCCGGACGGTGTCGCTGATCGGCGGGTTTTCTCGGGGATCCCCTCCCCCCGTCGCCCCAAAGGCATTCCGGCTCTCAAAACCTTATTGTTAAGAGCCGCCCGAATCTCTCAACTCAACTCAAACAGCGGAGTAACTTAGTATACCTCAGCCTACGAAACAACCAATAGTGAAGTATCTTACATTAGGTACTGAGACTTTAGTTTATTGGTTACGGAAAGGTGGGATAAACATGGCGCTAAGAGTAGAGGGATAATGGGGACTTTGAGACCTGGGACCGGAGCGTCGGAGCTGTTCTTGCTCTGTTATTTTGGTCGGCCGGCGACCATCTTGGATCCAGGTAACCTTGACTCTGACCTAGGCCCCAGTGACCTTTGACCTCGAAAAACCAGAAAATCCAATAAAAAAATTAAAAAAAATTATAATAAAATTTTTTGAAAATTTTAAAAAATATAAAACAATTTATTTCAAAAATTTATTTAAAAAAAAAACACAAATTTCTTGAGGTCTCCACACCCCCCTCCACCCACACTCATTCCACCATCGTGGTAGGTGAAGTCCGCTATCTTGGTAGGCGTCACAGCCACCATCCGCCATCGTGGTAGGTGCAGCCATCCGCCATTTTGGTAGGTGCAGTCCGCCATATTGGTAGGTGCAGCCGACCGCCATCTTGGTCAGTGCAGTTCGTCATATTGGTTGGTTTGGGTACACGGGAATAAGTTTGACTGAGGTACACGCAGTCCGCGTTCGCGTGCCGTCCCATGCTAA
This sequence comes from Clitarchus hookeri, assembly GCA_002778355.1. NCBI lineage: Eukaryota > Metazoa > Arthropoda > Insecta > Phasmatodea > Phasmatidae > Clitarchus > Clitarchus hookeri. Next base: position 903,191 of record NQII01000961.1, on the reverse strand, counting down.
AGCATTCTTGAATACAAGTTTGTTTTTTCGCAGGCAATGTCATCGAAGACAAATATCGAGTTTAGAAGAGCTTCGTTCGGAGGCACCATCTTCTCGTTTTCGCTGCAGCGCAAATAACCCACGCCATCCACGGCCTGCAGTGCTCGTGCCAATCGCTGGTATTTCTGTTGCTGGAGCTATTTTGAATGAACGTACACGTTCTCGAACCGAAGGCTGTTCGGTTCTTCCAGCAGGCTCAGCAGGACGCATGTTCTCCGACACCCGGACGGCCCACAAATCAGACCTCGCGCGCCATCAGGCAACAGGGCACCATGACGTGATTCGTGCTCGGTTTCGGCATCTCCCCCGGGGATACGCACAGGGAGACTAATGTCCTATTTTTCCTTTGCAACATGTATGTAGGGAGTAATTTTGCAGGCTCAGAGAAATATTTTGGTGCAAAAGTGAGCTGTGGCGGAAATACATACATCCTTTCAGAAAAATACATTAAGCAGATGATCAGAAAAAAAAATTGTTTTTTTTTTTCTAAAAGTCAGGGAAACTTCAGGGAATTTTCAAATAGATAAAAAGTGGCAATCCTGTAGACTTACAACGAGCAGTTAGATTTTGCTGTTTTTTTTAACGTAACTAAAAATTTTTTTTTTTTTTTTACTGCGATTTTGAAGAGAGTACACTGGTCTCAGTCCTGTGTAGTCCCGTCCCGAAAGTTACGGCGCAACTTCACTGAACTTGGTCGCCCTTCTAGATCCTTTGTTTTTGAGCATGAACTTCATCGCTAGCTCCATTCTCTTCCTCGACTCTCGGGCTTCCATTTGCAGTCGTAGGTTGAGCTTCGACCATCGCCGAGGTTTTGTTGACTGCTCTCCATTCAGGACGGAAGTTTGCGGCAAGGGACCAGTTCCTTTCGGACAATGCCATACGGAAACCGCTTCCTCCATCGTGATAACGCTACCGCTGTTTTTGATACGTTAATATACGAGGACAAATCTTCAAGGACGAGCGGGGAGGGGGGATGTTTTTCTTCGAAAATACGGCGAACCATATATCCCTAAACATAAATAATTATTCATATAACTGGAACGTTCAACTATGCAATACAATATTTTCGCACCAGATATGTGTTTCTTTCACAACAGACTGCACATTTTGCATATAAATCGATCTCCAGTTATCTACAAACCCCTATTTTATATATTTTTATTCCTTAAAGGTAACGAACGCTTTTTATGTCATGACATTCTTGCGAATGCCCATCCTTACTGCAAATGTATGGACAAGTTGTTATAATAAAAAACTTATTTACTACTTTCGGTTTCGTGTACGTTTAATACAATATACAACTAGTTTAAAAAAAGACTTATAGCTATTTTACTTCGTAATCTGTTCGAACCATAAATGCGTTCGAAGTGTATGTCCGTACTCTGCGACAATTTTTGAAAAAGTGATTTTACTGACTATTTAAAGATCATAATTCCGACTTATTTATTAAATGTGTGTCAATTTGTATGTCTGCTCAAGCATCGGGTAGAAATATCCAAAAATAAATCAATTGTGAATTAAATTTTTGCTGCAAGATAGGTTTCAAGCGGACTTGAATAATAGTTATATTCACACTACGGTACTGAGCAGTAGAAGTTAAATGATTTTTTCTTTGAATTTTTGCTAGCTTTAACTGATTCGATGGCTTACAACCGATGTGGATAGAACCACGCTATGTCAGTCACGAGTTCAGCAGTAGTAGTTGTATAATTATATTTTTGTAATATGGTATTAATGTGAGTGTTTTGAAGTGTTATTCATAGTCAAACTTCGTGTACTTAAAGGTGCCATGTAGCAGGTCGCGGAATATAAGGATAATTAAATCTTTTCAAGCGAAAATTTATTCAAACATTTAAATTCCGAGCATGTAAACTCGCAATCTTAAATTTTATTTAATTTCAATCAACCACACACAAATTCAGTGACAAATTTAAATTCCGTGTGACAGTGATACATAGCATATTTAGGAAATAACCAAACACGGTTTACATGGGTGAATTTTTCTAAAGTTTGTTTCAAAATGTGTGATGAAACCGCAAATACACTGTGTATAGGATTTGAAGCTCGTTAAAAAAATGAGTATTAAAATATTTAACTGAAAGTAAAAGAAAAATCCTATTAGTTTAAATCTTTTTTGCGTATTTGATGGTATTTTAAATGTCTCTTTTGTAACCAAAGCTGAAGTTACCATAAATTATTCTACTGAAATGAACTTCCATTAGCTCTAGTAAATTAAATGGCCTTAACAGGGCAATCATCTGTTTCAAACCAATATTATGAAAAAACTGGTAAAGTAATAGGGAATGTGACAAAATGCAGCTTTCTTCGAGGCATTATCACCGGAAGCATNATTATGAAAAAACTGGTAAAGTAATAGGGAATGTGACAAAATGCAGCTTTCTTCGAGGCATTATCACCGGAAGCATCTGTCGTGTCCACCGGAAGCACCTAACATTTCGCGGAAATTACTATTTCTCTACGCCGCGAAATGCGTTCGAATTTNATTATGAAAAAACTGGTAAAGTAATAGGGAATGTGACAAAATGCAGCTTTCTTCGAGGCATTATCACCGGAAGCATATGTCGTGTCCACCGGAAGCACCTAACATTTCGCGGAAATTACTATTTCTCTACGCCGCGAAATGCGTTCGAATTTNCTGTCGTGTCCACCGGAAGCACCTAACATTTCGCGGAAATTACTATTTCTCTACGCCGCGAAATGCGTTCGAATTTTCTACCGCTGAATTTACGAGATTCTGAAAGCCAAACACGTCATTTGCGGACACAGACAGATCAATGTTTTTACACAAAGTTTTACTATTTCTCACAAGTCATTCCCAATATGCCTATTTATCTCTGTTTTAAATTCATATTGAAAAATTAATACATAATGTAGTTTATAAACAAAACTCATGTGGTGTGCGATTTATTTATGAAAAAAAAAAAAACATCGTGGACGGAGTGATTTTTCAAAAGTTTTATTCACAAAGGGTGATGATACTGTGATATTCACGGACTTATATACGTAGCCTCCCGGTTGTGTGTAAGTAATACAAGTTGGGACGTAAAAAAGCCCGAGAAAATTTACAATTAAAATCATTGAAGTTGACCTTTGTAACCCAGACAGTATCTTGGCCATGGCAGACCTCATACCGCAGCGATTCGTTTCCGACCCTCGGTTGATACATGCAAAGTGTTTTTACCCTGCAGAAACACAGTCTTGTATGTTGACGGCCAGTAAGTATTGTGCCACAAATAACAATGTTGTCTGGTCACACATCATGCGTGTATTGTTCGCATTAGAAATGTTTTGTCTTCCATACGAACTGACTGCACTCCGAGAAGGATAATAATCCATCATAATTCCAACCATGCTCACGATCTACTTTTCTTCTCACTTCGCATACTTGTGTCATATGTAAAATTAACGTTGNTCATAATTCCAACCATGCTCACGATCTACTTTTCTTCTCACTTCGCATACTTGTGTCATATGTAAAATTAACGTTGGCATGGGCCTCATCAATGTATTCCTGCGCCATACGAGTGAAACTGTGGAATTAAAAAAATAATGTAAATATATTACTAATATAAGAGATGTTATTAAACTGCATGTCGAAATTAAAACCACGGCATCTGTGGGCTAATATAAACAAGAAAATCTGCCAGCAAAGTGTTCGGAAAATTCATATAGTATTTTTTAATTGAAATAGAAGTAAGCAAAACTGCTCCGGGAGTCCGCAACTTCACGTACCTGCGTGCACAACAAGTTGCATATCACTAAGGCAAACGGAACTGGCGTGTCACGTGGACAGCGCCTGCACATGGGGCACCATAAACTCGAGGTACGTGGGCGCCGCTAGTGGTTCCTTGTTAGTACACGTGTGTCAAACTACATGGTCAATGGGAGATAAGCAACTGATGAGTGAAGGCCGCCAGAAGTGATTGCATTTCGTTTCCAGTAACACGCATACAGCAGTACTGGCGACGTAGGGTCTGCACGTATTGAACATAGTGGCCTATGTACAGGCGGTCGCCACATGACGCGCCAGTTCCGTTCGCCTTAGTGATATGCAACTTGTTGTGCACGCAGGTACGTGAAGTTGCCGACTCCCGGCGCTGTTTTGCTTACTTCAATTTCGACTTAAAAAAAAAAAAAAATAGTATATGTATTTTTCGGACATTTTGCTGCTAATATTTCTTGTTTATATTATACCATATAGACGCCACCGCGCCACACTCACCCTCCGAGCAGCTTGGAAGTAAGATAAAACATAGTTTGTAATCATGTAGAACAATAATCAATCATAGGGTGATAGTATGCGAAGTAATAAAAACGAAAGTTTAAGTTACGTGGCCCTAGAGAGCCAAAGGAAGGAAAGTTATAACATAGAAAACACAACGATAAGCTAAAGGAAACACTTATACCCTTGAGTGACGTGCCAGTTCTTTTCCCCTTCGTGATATGCAACTTGTGTGGGCGGATATGACAAGTTCTGGACCCCGGGCGCTGTTTTGCTAATTTCTAATTAAAAATAATATATGAATNTCATTTATATCTAAAAAATACTATATGAATTTTCCGAACATGTTGCTACTAGGATTCTATGTTCATATTAGTTCATAGCCATGCTGAACATGTAGCTCAAAAACACTTTGTGCAGTCCATTCGTGGCTACTTCCAACTTTTCTGAAGCCCTGTTGAAGTTGTACTCACAGGATATTCCTCCACCTCATGCTAACAAAGGGTAACAGTGTCTAGAAAATTACACTGAAGGGGCATTGCACAGCATTTGTGCGCACTGAGTGTAATGCTATTTTGCATGATAACTATTTCTTACTAGGAATTACCAACACACATTATAATTTTCTCTGTTTTATTCATATTGATTGTAAATGAAATATTGTTAAATTTTACCAAAAATAAGGTATTTTTATGTAAACTTAAGTATAAAACGCTTGTGTTACATGGCATATTTAGGTAACAACCACACGCATCAAGCATGGTGTTTTTTTTCTAAAATTTCATTAAAAAAGTGTGAAGAAACCGCGAATAGACTATAAAAATCCGTGCTCTGGTGTGAATAAAACAAGAAATACTATCACAGAAGTCATACATTTTAAACATTACGCTCGCAATACAGTATCAAGTCTTAGAACTATTTTTATTAATTCACTACCAACTTAACTGGGAGCATGCATGGTGTTCACTGTAGATTGTGCTTGGTTATGAGCAGTGATTTTTTTTTTGCCTTGAAAAGCCTTTAAATGTCGGTACGCTGTTTTACTTATTTCTAACCCTTTTGACTGAGATCGTATTTAGCCTATGAGTATGGACGGAAATAGAAATTAAATAATCGTTTTTTTAATTATATATATATTTTTTAATAAGTTTATAACAGCAGAAGTAGAAGTTTTTATTTAGTCTGAACGTCACACAGATTCATAGATACTGTCATCTATAAACAGCTAGTTTTTAACTTAAAGCTTCTTTTTTATAACTATTCTGAAGTTTCTACTATAACTCTGAATTACCTGTGATGTGTTTGTCTTCAGGATTTCAGGGTTTTAGCAATCCGACTCAACGTACTAGTCCCTTCCTAAGAAAAAAGTTCATATATCACCTGGTGTGTTTTTTTCTTATTTTCTTTTCAATTACTTTGCTTTACAGTAAGCTTGTCTAAAGTATTTTCGGCATATCCGCCCCNTCATAATTCCAACCATGCTCACGATCTACTTTTCTTCTCACTTCGCATACTTGTGTCATATGTAAAATTAACGTTGACATGGGCCTCATCAATGTATTCCTGCACCATACGAGTGAAACTGTGGAATTAAATAATAACGTAAATATATTACTAATATAAGATATGTTTTCAAACTACATGTCGAAATTAAAACCACGGCATCTGTGGGCTAATGTAAACAAGAAAATCTGCCAGCAAAGTGTTCGGAAAATTCATCTAGTATTTTAAAATTGAAATTGAAGTTAGCAAAACAGCGCTGGGGGTCCGCAACTTCACGTACCTGCGTGCACAACAAGTTGCATATCACTAAGGCAAACGGAACTGGCGCGTCATGTGGACAGCTCCTGCGCATGGGGCACCATAAACTCGAGGTACGTGGGCGCCTCTAGTGGTTGCTTGTTAGTACACGTGTGTCAAACTACATGGTCAATGGGAGATAAGCAACTGATGAGTGAAGGCCGCCAGAAGTGATTGCATTTCGTTTCCAGCAACACACAAACAGCAGTACCGGCGACGTAGGGTCTGCAAGTATTTTCAAGGCGGCCAATGTGCAGGCGGCCGCCGCATGACGCGCNAAGTATTTTCAAGGCGGCCAATGTGCAGGCGGTCGCCGCATGACGCGCCAGTTTCGTTCGCCTTCGTGATATGCAACTTGTTGTGCACGCAGGTACGTGAAGTTGCGGAGACTCCCGGAGCTGTTTTGCTTACTTCAATTTCGACTTTAAAAAAAAAAAAATAGTATATGTATTTTTCGGACATTTTGCTGCTAATATTTCTTGTTTATATTAGACCATATAGACGCCACCGCGCCACACTCACCCTCCGAGCAGCTTGGAAGTAAAACAAAACATAGTTTGTAATCATGTACAACAATAATCAATCAAAGGGTGATAGTATGCGAAGTAATAAAAACGAAAGTTTAAGTTACGTGGCCCGAGAGAGCCAAAGGAAGGAAAGTTATAACATAGAAAACACAACGATAAGCTAAAGGAAACACTTATACCCTTGAGTGACGTGCCAGTTCTTTTCCCCTTCGTGATATGCAACATGTGCGGGCGGATATGACAAGATCTGGACCCCAGGCGCTGTTTTGCTCATTTATATCTAAAAAATACTATATGAATTTTCCGAACATGTTGCTACTAGGATTCTATGTTCATATTAGTTCATAGCCATGCTGAACATGTAGCTCAAAAACACTTTGTGCAGTCCATTCGTGGCTACTTCCAACTTTTCTGAAGCCCTGTTGAAGTTGTACTCACAGGATATTCCTCCACCTCATGCTAACAAAGGGTAACAGTGTCTAGAAAATTACACTGAAGGGGCATTGCACAGCATTTGTGCGTACTGAGTGTAATGCTATTTTGCATGATAACTATTTCTTACTAGGAATTACCAACACACATTATAATTTTCTCTGTTTTATTCATATTGATTGTAAATGAAATATTGTTACATTTTACCAAAAATAAGGTATTTTTATGTAAACTTAAGTATAAAACGCTTGTGTCACGTGACATATTTAGGTAACAACCACACGCATCATAAATGGTGTGATTTTTTCTAAAATTTGATTAAAAAAGTGTGAAGAAACCGCGAATAGACTATAAAAATTCGTGCTCTGGTGTATCACAGAAGTCATACATTTTAAACATTACGCTCGCAATACAGTATCAAGTCTTAGAACTATTTTTATTAATTCACTACCAACTTAACTGGGAGCATGCATGGTGTTCACTGTAGATTGTGCTTGATTATGAGCAGTGATTTTTTTTTTGCCTTGAAAAGCCTTTAAATGTCGGTACGCTGTTTTACTTATTTCTAACCCTTTTGACTGAGATCGTATTTAGCCTATGAGTATGGACGGAAATAGAAATTAAATAATCATTTTTTTAATTATATATATATTTTTTAATAAGTTTATAACAGCAGAAGTAGAAGTTTTTATTTAGTCTGAACGTCACACAGATTCATAGATACTGTCATCTATAACCAGCTAGTTTTTAACTTAAAGCTTCTTTTTTATAACGATTCTGAAGTTTCTACTATAACTCTGAATTACCTGTGATGTGTTTGTCTTCAGGATTTCAGGGTTTTAGCAATCCGACTCAACGTACTAGTCCCTTCCTAAGAAAAAAGTTCATATATCACCTGGTGTGTTTTTTTCTTATTTTCTTTTCAATTACTTTGCTTTACAGTAAGCTTGTCTAAAGTATTTTCGGCATATCCGCCCCCTCCCCCCTAACTCAAGCTTTCGGAATATATATTAATTGTGTGTTTATGATGTAGTGGCGCGCAGTTTGCTTCTACATATTTTCGCAGCCGGCGCCAACCTAGTTTAACATTCATAATCTGTTTGGCCGACACTCTAAACAAGGTTCTTAAAAAGTAAATGGGAGCTACCGTATCCATTTTTGATAGAATTGCACCAATCGAACAACGTTGATGTAGCACGGTCAGAATGCTGCAATGCGAGTACGAAAAAAATAGACCAGATGAAAAAGTTAAAAAACGCGTCCCACGTTCTAGAAAGAAACCCGTCCTGACATGGCTCGAGCAAGTGATGAACTCGAATAATAGTTGTGGTTGGTCGACGAAGCCACGCGAGAAAGNGGGGGGGTTTCTTGTTATCATGTTACCAAACGGAGACGTGGACTCGACGCAACCTGAGAACTACCTCCCCTGCAGCTGCGAGGCCAGTTTTTACTGTTCTTTCATTAAACCTACAAGAACTGGATACCCAAAGAAATTATTTTTTATTGTGCCAATCACTGTCTGCTTGAATACATTACACGTAACGTAATCTCAAGAAAATATTTTGCCTAGTTGCATGTCAAAACACAATGTTACTTTGTTAGAAACATGGAGGTAATATCTCGCAGAAACGTAATGATTTATTTCGAAAGAAAAATAAGAGAGTATTTTTCAAAATATTCCTGTAACAATACAGAAAAACATTATTTTTTTGTTAAATATAATTAATTTTTGTATGCTNGTATTTTTCAAAATATTCCTGTAACAATACAGAAAAACATTATTTTTTTGTTAAATATAATTAATTTTTGTATGCTTTAATTTTTTAGTATTCCGACATTGAAAATAAATTTTTGCTATAAACATTTTCTTTTGCATTTTTTTTTCAAATAGTTTGTTTCATTTAATTTGCATTTTTAAAAACCATGTTTGTGATTTGGACGTGATGATGCAAACATTATGAAATCTTATTTTTTTTTTTATTCCTGTGAATGGCGTTGCTTGTAACGTCTACATGTTGAACAGTGTCTGGCAGAAACGTAAAATTAATTAATTCTTTGCAACCCAGTGTAACACATTTTTTCGCGTTCACAGCGTGGCGGTACCTTTATCTTGACAGATGAATTACGTGATATTTCCAGGACAGAAACTCAGTTATTGGCTGTTTGAAGTTAATTGAGCTCACTTACGAAAGTCCTACTTAGGATCTATTCTTCCTATCCTGTAACCTTCCGCCATATGTAACATTAACATTGCAATGGACCCAGTCGCTTTATTCATGCACCAGTAAAGGGAATGAAATTGTCACAGATACGCAAATATGTTACTACTGTGAAAATTCTTACTTTTATATGTATAAAACAAACACAAATTGAATTAAATAAATTATATGCTCACTAATTCAAAAATAACACTTTTCTACACGACTTTAAGAAATGAAACAATTCTCCGACTCCGCTGCCAACTTTACTGGGCGTATGGCAGTAAAGGTTTGTTTACGATTGAAAACGTATACCTAAAAAACGGACGTGTACGTATCAAATTGAAAATAAGAATTGTCTATGGCACGGTTTGTGGTCGTCGTGTGCGCCAGGGCTGTTTACGCACACGTTCGTTATGCACACGTTTTTCATCGTGAACTGAGCTTTACCGTGCACGCATGCAAACTGCCCAGTAACCAATTTCCGTGTGCCAACATTGGAATGTTGTTTTTTTTTTGCCGATGGCACTGACAATACAACGTGGTTTGGGATCGAGGTTAGAACACTGTNCGAAGTGTAAAAATGAGCAGATTTGTGAAATATTTACTAATTCGAAAATTCCCCAGTTTCACTCGACCGACGCATGGATAAAGTATTGAAACCCATGGCAATGTTAATTTTCATATGGCGGAAGAATACAGAATGCATACAAGTAGATCTTAAGCAGGGCTTTCAAAAGTGCTAATTTTACCGTAAACAGCCCATAAAAACAATGGTCTCCGTTCTCGTCAGTTGTGCGTGTGCCGATGCGCGCCGAATATTATTATAAGGACTAGTTTGCTGGGGGGAGGGGGGAACACTGGATAGGTCCTACGCTAGTGTTATTGAAAATATCGTACTCTCATTATACCAACTTCGACATATCTCCAATCACTACAGTTTTAATTAATGTTATGATATGTCATTTTAAAATTAATAAACTGTATGAGTAACACATATCATAGTGCTTATTTTAACCGAATGTGGCAAGATTACGTTACGTTTATTTTATTTTCACTATNATGAGTAACACATATCATAGTGCTTATTTTAACCGAATGTGGCAAGATTACGTTACGTTTATTTTATTTTCACTATGCCTACTTTTTATTTGTGCATTTTATTTCGTTTTGGTGGTGTACATGTTCTCTGTCTGGACATCTTAGTATTATACTCGTTGCTAGTGCATCGTGGCTGTAAAGTTATTTTCGCACGTGCGCTGTAATTGTTCGAGGCAGAATATAGTTTGTATTCCAATATATATATGCATTTTAATTGGTTTATAATGTCGCGAGGAATAAATCAAACACCAGCTTTCCAAATAACCTTCAAAGCTGTGATTGTTGAGGGCTGCATCTGGCAAGGTTATTGGTACAGGTTTGCATTNATGAGTAACACATATCATAGTGCTTATTTTAACCGAATGTGGCAAGATTACGTTACGTTTATTTTATTTTCACTATTCCTACTTTTTATTTGTGCATTTTATTTCGTTTTGGTGGTGTACCTGTTCTCTGTCTGGACATCTTAGTATTATACTCGTTGCTCGTGCATCGTGGCTGTAAAGTTATTTTCGCACGTGCGCTGTAATTGTTCGAGGCAGAATATAGTTTGTATTCCAATATATATGCATTTTAATTGGTTTATAATGTCGCGAGGAATAAATCAAACACAAGCTTTCCAAATAACCTTCAAAGCTGTGATTGTTGAGGGCTGCATCTGGCAAGGTTATTGGTACAGGTTTGCATTNAAGCTTTCCAAATAACCTTCAAAGCTGTGATTGTTGAGGGCTGCATCTGGCAAGGTTATTGGTACAGGTTTGCATTTAAAAAATCCAGTTGAATTGTTATGTTGAAGAAGTGTTAGATTTTGTTTGCAAAATGTGCCTACCATGAATTGATAAATAATTAACGTCAAATTTGCATGTTTTTAAATTGAAAAATATAGTTTATTAAAGGCGATTTTATTACCAGGTGGTGTGGTGAGGTTGGTAACACAGCCGTGCGATATTTACTTTTCGCCCGTTTCCCCCTTCAACAAATAACGACGACAGCTTTAACGTGAGAGCGCCGTCTCTTTCTCTCGCCGTATCTGTGGCGAGGACTCGTGGTGCTCACAGTAGTGGCAGTAGTGCGTATTGGCCTTACGGCAGCGTTCTGTGAGCACACGTCGTGTCCCTCAGTGTACTCTCTCCACATCGTCGTCACGTGACTTAGTGACGTCAGGAGGCTAGACGCCCGCTCAGCTCCCGACACGAGGAAAAGTTAACGCGAGTTCAGTCATAGACTAAAGGCGAGTGCAGGCCGCTTATTCGTCATCTGCGCATGTACCCAACATTGACCTACCCCAATCATACACAAATGTCAAAGTCCCATGGTCGACAGTGATGAAAGTGTTTGTTTGTATCTCAATTTTTTAATGACAAACACTATTATACGAATAAAGTACTTTCACAAATTTGAATTTAACAAAAACTGTATTACACATTTGTTAGAGAAAGAATACATGCATATCAAAGCATTTGTTTACAAATCAGTTTTCTAACTTAAAATCCAAACCAGTGCAGCTTTCGCTAGACGTGTTAGCAGGTGAGCATTTCAGTGCTGGGAGTCGGAGACCGTTCGTGCGCGGCTAGCGAGATCGGTTCGCGTCATCTTCAGTCCGTGAGTTCAGCAGGTGAGTAACGCCGTGCCGGCCGCTGATGGGAGCCGGCGGGCTGCAGAGACGTGGTGACGTGTAGCCGCTGACCCGTGACGACCTCGCGCCCGTGCTGGGAGGTCACCGCGTACACAGTGTCCCGCCAAGACGTGCGTCACCGCAAGCCGGCGTGGCTGCTATAGTCAATTCGCGGTTTCTTCGCAATTTTCTTAATCACGCCTTTGAAATATCACTCTAGGTATGACGTGTTTGGTTATTTCCTAAATATGCCACGTACTACAAGCGTTTTATACACGCGTTGACATAAAAGTACCTTCTTTTTACTTGAATTGAACTTTTACTTATATTCTACTAGCTGACCCGGCAAACGTTGTTTTGCCATAAAAAGTATTTCTAGTGATTATAGTATTAGAAAAAAATAACTATAACTTATTGTAAGTGTGTGAGGATGTGGTATATAAGTGGAAGAGGCATGGAGCTCTGTGGACGATGACGGAATATAAAATTAGATAATTTAATAAATATTAATAAAATGGAAATACAAACAATTACAGCTTTGCGATCAATAATAAAGTTAATTAAGAAGTACACTTAATTATTGAAAATATAATTGTAAACACGTCACTACTACGATCTGAGCACAAATGAATAAGAGAAAGGTTATTGTGTGAGAGAAAGTGGAGACCGGCTACTCCGTGCTGTGTCACTGGGAGACACCTGGTGGGAATAAATTGTAACCTAGATCGATAAATGATCGATGATAATTGATCAGTTATCGACCTAGGGTAAAATTTATTAAATTACTAATATCGCTATAAAAAAATAAGGGTTGGTGGTAGAAGGGTGAAAATTTAGGAGGGTATGTATTTTTTGATGCCACATCATAAAAAAATAAAAAATAAAAATTTTGTTCAAACAATAAAAAAAAATTGTTTGGGGGTGGCCACCCTTATTACTTAGGGGTGTAAAAAATAGATATAAATCTATTCTCAGACCTACCGAGTATACATAAAAAATTTCATAATAATCGGTCCAGCCTTTTCGGAGTAGTTCAGTGACTAACACTGTGACGGGAGAATTTTATATATTAGATACAATACATGAATTAAAACATTTCATTTATATTTAACACATATGAATAAAAACTGGCAGAAAAAAGCTGTGTTGGTAACGCCTAGTAAGAAATACAGTTCTAATGTAAAATTACACTGGAGAGCCAAAAAAAAAACTGGTATAGGCGTGCGTATGCAGATAACAGATGTATGGAGCCAATCAGAGTAACGCGATGGGGTCGGCAGCACCTATATAATACAACAAGCGTCTGGAAAAGTTGTTAGATCGGCTACTGCTGCTACAATGGCAGGTTATCAAGATTTAAGTGAGTTTGAACGTGGAGTTATAGTCGGCGCACGAGATATGGGACATAGCATCTCCGACGTAGCGATAAAATTTGGATTTTCGCGTACGACCATTTCACGAGTGTACCGTGAATATCGGTAATCCGGTAATGTCGGGAATACGGTAAAACATAAAATCTTCGACATCGCTGCGGTCGTAAAAAGATCGTGAACGAACGGGACAAACGACGGCTGACGAGAATCATTAAACGTGACAGACGTGCAACCCTTTCTCAAATTGGCGCAGATTTCAATGCTGGGGCATCAACAAGTGCCAGCGTGCGAACTATTCAACGGACCATCATTGATATGGGCTTTCGGAGCCGAAGGCCTACTCGTGTACCGTTGTTGACTGCACGACATAAAGCTTTACGCCTCGCCTGGGCCCGCCAACACTGTCATTGGACTGTTGATGACAGGAAACACGTTGCCTGGTCTGACGAGTCTCGTTTCCAATTGTATCGGGCGGATGGACGTGTACGGGTATGGAGACATCCTCATGAATCCATGGACCCTACATGTCAACAGGGGACTGTTGAAGCTTGTGGAGGCTCTGTCATGGTATGGGGCGTGTGCATTTGGCGTGAAACGGGACCCCTGATACGTCTAGATACGACTCTGACAGGTGACAGATACGTAAGTATCCAGCCCGATCACCTGCACCCATTCATGTCCATTGTGCATTCCGACGGAAGTGGACAATTCCAGCAGGACAATGCGAAACCCCACACGTCGAGAGTTGCTACCAAGTGGCTCCAGGAACACTCTTCTGACTTTAGACCTTTCCATTGGCCACCTAAATCACCAGACATGAACATTATTGNAACACTCTTCTGACTTTAGACCTTTCCATTGGCCACCTAAATCACCAGACATGAACATTATTGAGCATATCTGGGAACGTGCTGTTCAGAAGAGATCTCCACCGCCTCGCACTCCTATGGATTTGTGGACTACCCTGCAGGATTAATGGTTTCAATTGCCTCCTGCATACCTTCAGACATTAGTCGAGTCCACGCCACTTCGTCTTGCGGCACTTCTGTGCGCTCGCGGGGGCCCTACACGATATTAGGCAGGTGTACCAGTTTTTTTTGGCTCTTCAGTGTATATTACATTCAGTGCGCACGAATCCGGTGCATTGTCCCTTTGGTGTAATTTTCTATACTTGGTTAAGCCTTGTTTGTATGAGGCGGAGGAATTTCCTTGAAGTGGAACTTTAGGAGGGCTTCAGAATAGTTTGAAGTAACCGTGANAGTCGAGTCCACGCCACTTCGTCTTGCGGCACTTCTGTGCGCTCGCGGGGGCCCTACACGATATTTGGCAGGTGTACCATTTTTTTTTGGCTCTTCAGTGTATATTACATTCAGTGCGCACGAATCCGGTGCGTTGTCCCTTTGGTGTAATTTTCTATACTTGGTTAAGCTTTGTTTGTATGAGGCGGAGGAATTTCCTTGAAGTGGAACTTTAGGAGGGCTTCAGAATAGTTTGAAGTAACCGTGAACGGCCTATCGGTCGTGGCAGCGTTCCCGCACAAATAAGCCTTACCTGGAAGTGAAGAGATTTGGGCGGCTCTTAACATCGAGGTCTTGAGATCCGATGACGGTGAGGCAAGGTGAGCTAGAGAAGCGCGAGAATGCAAGGGCAGGGGAAACGGAAGATACCCGAGAAAATCCGTCGACCAGCGACATCGTCCGGCAGGATTCCCTTGTGCGAAAATCCGGGAGTAACCCCGCCGGGAATCGAACCCTGTTCACTTTGATGGGAGGAGAGTAGTCTGACCACTACACCAAAGCAGCCGCCCCAATAGGCCTACGTGTTTTTGACATTTTGGTATACACGTCATATGATCGAGTTTTAATGCAACCAGCATACATTGCTGTTCGAAAAAAAGATTATAGATCGAACAAACAGTACTGTTTGATCTTGTGAGTTTTGACGGTTCTGTTGGAAATTTTTGGTCCTCCCGAGTTATGGGAACATGCGCGAAAGATGAAAAATCATCGTCATCGTCCATGCTGTGTTTCACAACTCTAGGCAATGTTCCCGGTGAATCCCGGGTATGGCACCACCAACCACCCCGCGGTAGGATATTTCAGTAGCACGACTTTCGTAACTTAATTTAGTTTCATCCAAACAAAAGATAAAGTCGGCCCAAGTTGTTGATGCGCCACCGGGAACACCGCAAATTTATGAACTGCCGTGCCGGGCCGAAAAAAAACTCTTATTTTAGCAAACACGTGTCGAAATTTCGCACCCACGCCAATCCTTTTTTCGCCGTTTAAACTAACTAAGCATGGCGTGTCTTTGAACAGCCTTCGGGCTCAATGTCTTCAGCAACTGATCCCAGGCGTGCGGCGGGTTCGGTAACGGAGATCCTGCCCGCGCATCCGCGATCTAGCGGACACAGAGAGTTGTCACGTCGCACAGCTGTCTATCGGTCCGTTGCACAACTCTAACCAGCAGCCCCGAGCCTGCGATTGTTGAGGCAAACCGTAGGTGTATGGCGGGAAGGTAGGGTTCACTGGCGATGGGCAAGCAGCGTTGCAGGTTCTCGTGAATAAACAAGCTGCCAGTTACAATGGCGCCTTTTAAATGGGACGAATTTTTGTTTTATTTTCTGCTGCGTGGTTTTTGTGATATCGAAAGTGAATATTTCGAAAATAAATTAATCCAGAAGTGTGTTTCGTATCTGAAAACAATTAAAAATTATAATGGCAGGTAACAACACAGAAACTTTGCCGTACCGCACGCACGTTGCTCATTTTACATATTGTGTGAATGTTTTGCATACACTATTACTGAACGTAAGTCCTTCAATAGCATGATCAGTGACGTAACCAGGAATTTCTCGAGGGGGAGGGGGGAGGTTTACACTGACTGAAGGGAAAGAAGGCAAGTTACATCGGTGTTAGTGGTGCTAATGAAGGTGTTAATTAAAACAAATTGAAGGAGGAAAGTTACTTGAAATATAATAAAATGCAATATAGTTAACGACAATCGCGTATTTATCACCATTTAATAATTATTAAAACATTTAATACTAAATAATCACAATTTTTGGGACAACAAGGGGGGTTAGAACCCCCCTGCCGTTTCTCCTAGCGTGTAAAGTCCATTCCTAGTTACTTCCAACTTTTCTGAAGCCCTGCTGAAGTTCCACTATCAGACTATTCCTCCGCCTCATGCAAACAAAGCTTAACTAAGTGTAGAAAATTACACGAAAGAGGGACAACTCACCGCATTAGTGCGCTCTCACATTAATAATATTTTACTTGAGAACTATTTCTTACTAGGCATTACCAGCAAGCCTATTTTTCTACCTGCTTTATTCATATTAATTGTAAACAAATTTTTATAACTTGCGGGTAAAATATAAGTAGATGTTCAGTTTTAACCAAAAATAAGATAATTTTATTTTAAAAAGAAGTATAAAACGCTTGTGATAAATGGCATATTTGGAAAACAACCAAACACGTCATAGAGGGTGAAGAAACCGCGAATGGATTAACAGTTCCCATCTCCGACTCCAACACGTACGTAAGATGTGCGGGAAGATTACTTACCGCCTCAACACTCCCTCCCGCCGCGACGCCGGGAACAANTTACACTGACTGAAGGGAAAGAAGGCAAGTTACATCGGTGTTAGTGGTGCTAATGAAGGTGTTAATTAAAACAAATATAAAGTGGGAAAGTTACTTGAAATATAATAAAATGCAATATAGTTAACGGCAATCGCGTATTTATCACCATTTAATAATTATTAAAACATTTAATACTAAATGATCACAATTTTTGGGACAACAAGGGGGGTTAGAACCCCCCTGCCGTTTCTCCTAGCGTGTAAAGTCCATTCCTAGTTACTTCCAACTTTTCTGAAGCCCTGCTGAAGTTCCACTATCAGACTATTCCTCCGCCTCATGCAAACAAAGCTTAACTAAGTGTAGAAAATTACACGAAAGAGGGACAACTCACCGCATTAGTGCGCTCTCACATTAATAATATTTTACTTGAGAACTATTTCTTACTAGGCATTGCCAGCAAGCCTATTTTTCTACCTGCTTTATTCATATTAATTGTAAACTAATTTTTATAACTTGCGGGTAAAATATAAGTAGATGTTCAGTTTTAACCAAAAATAAGATAATTTTATTTTAAGAAGAAGTATAAAACGCTTGTGATAAATGGCATATTTAGAAAACAACCAAACACGTCATAGAGGGTGAAGAAACCGCGAATGGATTAACAGTTCCCATCTCCGACTGTGCACCAACACGTACGTAAGATGTGCGGGAAGATTACTTACCGCCTCAACACTCCCTCCCGCCGCGACGCCGGGAACAATCGACGACGGCTTCTAGGGAGCCCCCCCGGAGTGGCGTCATCTCCGTTTTGCCTTCAGAACACATCGCTCTCCTCCCCCCCCCCTCCTCAGGACTGACAAGTACACGTGGGATCTTCCCAGACAGCTATTTCCGGTTCTCGTCTTGAACCTCAGGCTCCTAAATCTTCCGAGCCTTAACTACGTTCTGAGGCAGGTGGAAGTCCAAAAATAGGGCTTTACGCTCCTAGTCATTTCCTTCTCCTTAAAAAACTGCAATTAAAGAGAAAACTCAAAAACAGAAGTTGTACCCAAATTTGAAGACTTAGCAGGATTATGTTCTTGCAATTTCCGTTTCTTAAAAACAGTAATTAAAAAAAAAAAAAAGTTCAAAGGTGCAGTCGTTGCCAGATTTTAGGGCTTCGTTAACCCTTTCAGAACCATTTTAATTTACGGTGTCAGGTGTTGCGAACAAAGAATTTTATGATGCGTGCTGTACTTAAGTCGACACAACACGTGTTTCGTTGTCACAGCCAATGAGTTGTAGGCTATATGTTCGGCTACGGTTATATGAACCACAAACCACATACACGTTCTTAATGTACACAGTTGTGTACACTGGGTCTGAATGGGCTAACAAAGTGACGACAGCGCGGTCTCGTTTACAGAAATAATGGNCAAGTACACGTGGGATCTTCCCAGACAGCTATTTCCGGTTCTCGTCTTGAACCGCAGGCTCCTAAATCTTCCGAGCCTTAACTACGTTCTGAGGCAGGTGGAGGTCCAAAAATAGGGCTTTACGCTCCTAGTCATTTCCTTCTCCTTAAAAACTGCAATTAAAGAGAAAACTCAAAAACAGAAGTCGTACCCAAATTTGAAGACTTAGCAGGATTATGTTCTTGCAATTTCCGTTTCTTAAAAACAGTAATTAAAAAAAAAAAAAAGTTCAAAGGTGCAGTCGTTGCCAGATTTTAGGGCTTCGTTAACCCTTTCAGAACCATTTTAATTTACGGTGTCAGGTGTTGCGAACAAAGAATTTTATGATGCGTGCTGTACTTAAGTCGACAAAACACGTGTTTCGTTGTCACAGCCAATGAGTTGTAGGCTATATGTTCGGCTACGGTTATATGAACCAATGATAACCTAGACCAGTAAGACGGTTTGCTAATCATTTACCCACATGTAAGATCATTGGTCTTTGAACTTCGCAGTGTGCAGTACAGACCACAAACCACATACACAGTTGTGTACACTGGGTCTGAATGGGCTAACAAAGTGACGACAGCGCGGTCTCGTTTACAGAAATAATGGCNTACACAGTTGTGTACACTGGGTCTGAATGGGCTAACAAAGTGACGACAGCGCGGTCTCGTTTACAGAAATAATGGCGTATTTGCTAAATACGTATCTTACTTTTTTATCCAACGACACACACTCACGCAACTTCCGTTACGAAGTTCACAATTCGTGTTAGAACATCAGAAATGTTCCGGATTCGAATCCCAGTTAAGTCATTAATGTGTGTAGTTTTTTGATGTAATTTTATGCTAGTGTTCGAAAGTCCTGAAGATAGAAAAACTGCAAGACAACGAATTTCCATTCTGTAAATCTCTAAATAATAGTCATATTAATTCCAAGAACTTTTTTTTAAATCTGTGTTTATATGTATCATGCATGTATGTATATATGTATACATGTATTTATAAATGATATCTCGTATTTTAATAGCAAGCGGTTGTGATATTTTATTTACATTAATTGCCAATGTCGTTAAGTTATAAAACGTTATCGCTGTAGTTTTATTTTGATCTATCTCATTTGAGACATTCACATGATTATCATAAATAAAATAACGTTTTATTTTAATTACTGGCGTTTTATTTGTATAACAATGTTTAAATACTGCTAAAGATTTGTTTTTCCTAAACACGAACTGCGTCTGAACTGTTACATAATAAAACGCAAATAACTTAGCAGTTCTGATGAGACCTTAATTCTGTTGAACACTTCATAGTGGTTGCAAGTGCTTCCTACTAGTGAAGCATTGGTCGGCTTCATACAGTAATTTAAGCCTGCATTACATCTAATTAACCAGGCAGTGTTACCATCCCACACATACAGTNGGTCGGCTTCATACAGTAATTTAAGCCTGCATTACATCTAATTAACCAGGCAGTGTTACCATCCCACACATACAGTTCTTAACAGTACATCCACGTCCTTGTGAAATACGTTCCTACTTTCCTGCCGTCAGTACGCTGAGATCGATTCCATTNGGTCGGCTTCATACAGTAATTTAAGCCTGCATTACATCTAATTAACCAGGCAGTGTTACCATCCCACACATACAGTCCTTAACAGTACATCCACGTCCTTGTGAAATACGTTCCTACTTTCCTGCCGTCAGTACGCTGATATCGATTCCATTNTCTTAACAGTACATCCACGTCCTTGTGAAATACGTTCCTACTTTCCTGCCGTCAGTACGCTGAGATCGATTCCATTTGAGACCGTGAAAACCAAATATGTTAAACACAGACTTAAATTTTGAATAATGAGTTCTGGAAAGAATGGAAGTGCAATATTGGTGTTGTCCGCAATTTTACGCTTATCATTAAACGCATCTGTCATCCATACTTATTCACGGTAAGCAATAATTAATAATATACCAAACAAATAAATATAATCTCAGAACCAAACGATTGTTTTAATCGAAATACGTCTTTCAGTTTTGGCCCCTCTGAGTACATGTACTGCAATAATTTAGTTTGGGCATCACGTTTTTCATGACACAATTTTTGCATGTTTTGGTTGCAAGCGAATTAATCACTAATTAAACTTTTTTATCTCCAGATAATAAACAACAATGAACCAGTGCTTGCTAAGTAGGCTATCATTAGTTCTTATTTTTGAAGTCGCATTTTTTTACCGCTTATCATAGTAGCGAATTTAGTTGTGCACATACAAATGAAAACATTTCTGCAGCCAAACACATTTCTTGTCATTAAAAGAACCACAAAACCTTTTTTTTCCGTCCGTCTCTTCGGCAAAGGTCGCTCTAAACGTCAACAAAGTAGGAATATGTCTGTCCACAAGCTTAGCGCTAGATAAGGCACGTTTGTTAAGTATAAGCTGTCCCCTTAAGAACTTCCATACATTTTTTTATTCGTTAAACATTTATTAGGGGTAAAGTACACGGAAAAACAGCCTCAACTTATACATGTATTAATAACTTAAACAATAAACTTTTTCTAATAAAAAAACCCAAATGCAATAACTTTTTTCACTTCGTGAAACGAGCTACTGATTATGGAGATACCTTGGAATATGAAACCTGAATTTCTTCGTCCACGTGCTGGAATCAGATCACACCAAAGCTCTGACGGTAAATCGGTGTTATTAATAATTCGGATGAGTTTGCTAGCGAACAAATCCCAATTATATTTTAAAAATTGCAGCGATTGAAAATAAAAACTTTACCACATACAGTATATCCCTAATTGGTTGTGTCGTTAATAAATTATGTTCAATTCAGCTGTTTGAGGCTCATTACTCGTTTCATAAATTTTCCCTGGGTAATATTTAGCTAGCGAGGGAATCGGTAAAAATGTATTTGACTCATGAGTCATTCATAGTGGGAGGGAAAGTCGCCTACCATTGGGAAAGGACAAACCGGATATTCACTTACTACAGCAGACCAAGCCTTGTGCTATTTTGCAGGTGACGTGGTTGTACAGTCNATGAATCATGTTTTCTCGTAAAAAGGGGGGGGGGAGGAGATTAACTTACTACAGCAGACCAAGCCTTGTGCTATTTTGCAGGTGACGTGGTTGTACAGTCACGTGCCATCGGACGCCTGCGTGCTTCAACTAGGGAAGCCACCAAAGGTGCTCCGGTCAAAGCCAAGGTGGCTCATCCACGCAACAGTGGCTGTGAGAGGCGGCGGGTGTTCTGAGTACGCGGTTCCCAGCCTCGCGGACGGCTTCTGTACAAATATCTCGACGTTTCCGCCCGCTTCCTAGCTGACACTGACTGACGGTGTTTGGTTACGTCGTAGTGTGCCCGATGTCGCATAAGGACGGCTCCACAGAACGGGGGGAGGGGGGGATGTTTCAGATCGCGAGTAGGTAAAGGCTGTTCACTGTTATTTGAGAACTTTTGAAATTAACATTTAAAAATTTCACCTTCTCTACCCGCATTTATTTTAACAGGCACACTGATTGGCATGCACCCAGTAAAGTTGTCAACGACGGAAGAAAAGTAGTTCCATGTCTTAACGTCGAATTAGAAGTGGTAAATAAACTTCTGTAAATACTAAAACTATATATATTTTGTTTTCTGTTTTTTAATGCATATAAGTGTGAAAAATAAAAAATTGTAAAATATTGACTTTTCTAATAATTCTAGCTAGAGTTTCACTTGACCGGCGCGACGCATGAATAAAGTGATCAGGCCCATAACAACGTTAATGTTACATATTGCGTAAGAATACATAATGCCCATACAAGTAGATACTAGGAAGGGTTTTCAAAAGTGCTCAGTTTACCGTGTACAGCATTTATGAAGATACTACGAAAGAGCTTTTTTTTTTTTTCTCAAAACAAATATTAAATTCCGATTCCTGTTCGCAATATCTACAGTTTGATTCCAGAATTTCTTTTATCTCACTATGTCGAAAGGGTCAGAATCAGAAAACTAAATTTTCACATATTAAAAATATTAGTTTAAATTAAAATTATAAATAGTTACCCCCTTTCGCGAAAATATTTCATTTTTATATGTATTTCAAAACGCTTTAGTTCAGATACACGTCCATGATTGGATTATTTTAACTATTCGGGAATTCGACCGTTATAACATGTGGACATCCAGTAATATCCGGAGGAACCTAAAAATGATAATTTCCGTCCAGAATCACATAATACTGTAGATAAATGTAAATTAAAATATACATATGATTACAATAAATTGATTATATTAATATAGTTTGACGAATTTAGAGATGAGGATAAGAAAATTGTCTTGCGCAAGATCTGTGTTGCACACCACCACACAATACCTCTACAACTCAGGGAAAAGTCAGTTTGTCATTGTCTGCTCTGTAGAAATTGTTGTTAGTGAGGCACGTGATTTTTAGAATTTTTTTCAATGCAACTGGCAGACCCTACTTTTACACACGGAATCGGTGTTAACACAGGACTTCTGTTTTCATACTTCAGAGTCTCGAAGGAGAGCCCGGGGACAGCCTATTTTCAAGCGAATACTACCAAGAGTCACATTTGATTTCCGGGTTTAGTCAACTGCGTGCTCGTCGTAAGAGATAGCTGAATGAATACTTCCGAGCTTGAAGAGTGTTGTATATCCTCAGGGAATATGCTGAGAAATTGACAGGTTTCTCTGTCACAGTCGAGGCCGCGGCGGTGTAGTGGTTAGACCACTCGCTTCCCGCCTAGGCGAAACGGGTTCGATTCCAGGCGGGGTCGCTCCCGGATTTCTGCATGTGAGAATGGTGCCGGATGATGCCGCTGGTCGGCGGGTTTTCTCGGGAATCTCCCGTTTCCCCTGCCCCTTCATTCCGGCGCTGCTTCATACTCACCCTCGCTTCGCCCTCGTCGGCTCTCGAGGCCTCGATGTTACGAGTCGCCCAAATCTCTTCACTCACTCATTCTACCACGGTCACGACTTGAAATGTCAGCATTGCCCAGTATTCTCAATGTATATAAACCCTTCAAAAGCGCAATTTGCATGAAGCATAATGTAAATGTATTCTTAGTATATAACCAACTCGCAATTACGTTCTGCAGGAATAGCTTAGGAAACAGCTTGCTTCACAGCAAAGTGCACACTTTCGAAAGCACTGTCTAGTTTTTTTTTTTTTTTTTTAGTGTGGATTCATTTTTTACTTATGGTTAGTATCTGTGAACAAATAAATTAACATTAAATTTTAATTACGCCAGTTATTACTCTAATGTGTATAAAACGAAAAGAATCCTACGTTAGTAAACACCAGTTTAAATATAGCACTTTGATTGAGACGTTTAGCCAAAATTACTATATGTTCTGAGATACTGTCAACGTCACTAGGATAGAACACTGTTTTATGTAAGCAGGTATTGTAAGATGTGTGTACACTTTCTGTAATCTAGTTATAATGCAACTACAATTTATCTAACTTGGTCTAAGTATTTTACTCGCATAAAAGGGCGGATAAGCTGATAATTCACACGTACACAAACACGCCCATCGCTGTTGGCCGTGTGACTGACGATATTGTATTCTAGCAAAGGGCGAGTCAATGTTGGGAACATGAGCATAATACGGAAAATCGGGCTATCTCATATTTAATCTATTATGCGCAATAACTTCGGCCTCGGCTATCCGCGCGCACTTGTTTCACATCTGTATTATCGCATGTGCTATGCCCTCGAGTAGACTACACTTCCCACAACAGGCGGATCAGGTGGTTTAGCAAACCACCCAAAAACAGGTGGGGGTGGGGGGACGCGGAAATTAAGTGTTTTACACTGCGCTTCGGCGAATAACGATTCTGCCACTAATTCGCCAAACGAGCCGCTCATGATTGCCGCCCATCCACTATTACCAACTACCAGGTGCAATCGGATATATGATGATAAACACCAGAGTGGAGTATATGAGCTCATATATAGCATATTTGGTCCAGGAACAAATTGTCTAACGTCCATAGTTAATCCGCTAATGGCAGTGTGTTATGATGTGATCAGGCCTTAGCTGAACGGCTTGCCTGATCACGCCTTCAAACATTAAACCAGGACACGAGCGTGATTGCAACACCACCTTGCGAGTCAGAAATCCCCTCCACCGGTCAGTAAACGGGAACGAAATATTAAACAACGCTCCCGATATAGGCCAGCGTAACACCGTGAGCGGCGTCTTTTGTCGTCGACCCGACCAGAGAGAAGACCACTGAAGATGGGTGTGTCCGGCCGTCGTTAACCGCCTCGTAGAATCAGCCTCCGGCAACATGAACAAGGTGACGACTTTCCAAATAGAGTTAAATAATAATGGCGTTAGGTAAAAATAAAGTATTAAGATAATTAATAATCATCTTGGTATTCAATTAAAGCTCCCCCGATCAATAGTCACTTAAAAAGTTATTTTAAAATCCTTATGTGTAATAAACCTCATATTATACTGTTGTGCTCTATACCGAATCATGACTAATTATTGAGCTACGCCCTTAACCTCTTTCAAGTACGAATGGCTTAAAAGCTACATTTGTAACAAGTGGCAATATGCAGGCGTGGGTATGCAACAACAATGATTATGCGATAGTGACTATGCGGAATAATAGTTTTGTCCCAAAATTTCGCTTTTAAAATCCCACAGGCGCTCTGAGTACTTAATAAAGCAAATAATGAAGAGCGGACAATTATGTATATCGCGTACCGACAGCGTTGCTGTAATCGTGACGTCATATTGTGAAAGTAAATGAAACTTCTTACTAGCGATCCACTCGTGTGTCCTAGGTTTAAATTATGTGACTCGCCGTAAAGTCATAGTAAAATTGACTGGATTCACTTAGTAAAGGCGAGTCCCTAGTATAGTCTATTTGCAGGTTCTTCACGCTTTTTGAATCTAACCTTTGAAAAATCGCCCTATCTATAACGTGTTTGGTTATTTCCTAAATATGCATTGTATCAGAAGCGTTTCATACGTCTGTTAACGTAAAAATACGTTAGTTTTAGTCAATTTAAACATTCAGTTATATTTTATTTATAAATTATAATATTTCGTTTGTACCTAATATGAATAAATCAGCGAGAAAACAAATGTGTTGGTAATGCCTACTAAGGAATAGTTCTTTTGCAAAATATACGTACACTGGGTGCACACGATTGCGGTGTGTGGTCCCTTTGGTGTATTTTTATAGACTTGGCTAAGCTTTGTTTCCACGAGGCGGAGGAATATCCTGGAAGTAGAACTTCAGCAGGGCTTCAGAACAGTTAGAAGTAACCGTGAATGGAAGCAATGCTGCAGGCCCTTCCAAAACTGTGATATGCATTCCCAAGAAGCTGAATTTCTCGCAAATTAGGTTTTTACCATTAAGATATTATTACACGTGATGTAAGCCAATGGATCAAACTACAAATGCCACTTCGTATTTTTCTTGTTTATTTTAAGTAAATACACAGGGAACCCCTAAAAAGCCACTTTTATCTATTCTCACTAATTATTTCTTTTTAAATTTATTGTATCGGATAAAAGGAACAAATGGTAGCTGTAGATAATTGTTTTTTTTTCTTGGAAAACAACGTTTTACCAGAAATATTTTTTTTACTAAGATACGTGTATGCGCGCAAACGCTGAATTTACAGAAAATATTTTAATTGGCAGCCCGCTTGAACTAATACAAAATATCTTTCTGTTTCGTTACTAGTTCTAATGACGTCACGGAATATTTTCTTATCGTGGCGCATGCGCAATAACTATGGCCGCGCTCGGCCCACAGGCGCTAACCCCTAGACAGACAATTGGGGTTCTGAACAATCATTGCAGACCATTTCAACATCCGAGATACCACACTCCACTCTTTTTTTTTAAGCAAGGCATTCGAAGGTTTTGCCGTATAATCAAACAACGCCGTGGCCTTGTCAGTGACGTAACTGTTTACTCGCAACCTAGTCGCTCGTGACAGGGAAGTTGCTGACTTTCTCTACGTATGCACGCGCCATATTGTCATCATATTTCAAGCTTCCACTTACTAGGTACGTGTGTTAAGGTAGTTCCAAGCACAAGGAGGAATTTCTAACTGGGTTACGTGGTTACGTGGTAGACTTCGTTCATCGTTTGTTTTATTTTAATGACTGAGGCAGCCCCTCCAGACTTTCAATCTAAGTTTTTTTGCTAACATTTTGTTTGCTGATTTAACTATGTGACCATTAATTTTATTTTTTAGTATTTGAAAGATATTAATGTAGCTACTCATATTTCCGTCCCGTGTTTCGTTATAAATAATTGTCTAGTTGGTCTTTAGTTTTCGTTCCATAGTAATCTGTTACTAAGAGAGAATTATGTATCATTATTTTAATCTTTTTCGTTCAAATGTTTATGGGATAACTTATTTGCAACTATTGGATACGCTCCATTAAAAAAAACTTTGAATTAAAGAAATTTGAAGAAAAAAAAAAACTTACCTTGTTCCCGACGGGACAATTACGTTAGATTGGTTTTCTCGTGCAAAACAGCAACATTTTATAGCAGAATTGTATAACACATATTTTCACGACTCCATCCTAGAGATACTTTTCTTGTTAGAACAAAGAAGCAAAGTAAACTCTAAAGGCGACATTATCAAATACCCAATAGCCACTACTGAAGTGGCGTACGATTTTAGTTGTGCAATGTGCACCAACGAACAGCATGTAAAAAAAATTATTAGTAGTAGCATATACTAGTTTTTCAGGCGTCACATGATAATTTCAGATACGGTTAACTGAAAATGCCGATTTTGGGTATGTAAGGACTCTAACACAATGCTTAAAATAAGGCAGATGTTTTGAAAAGTTCTACCCTAATCGCTTGGTGTGTGTTCCTCTTTAAAGACTCTAAAGGAAACACATAGGCGCCGATTAGTAGGGGGGGGGGAAGAGGGCAGTCGTCATCTACTTTACAGCCAACATGGGCATTGTTGTCCCCTCCCCTCTCCCGTGTTGCCAGTCTTTAGTTCAGTTTGTAATACGTATAACTTACGGTAAAAATTTTGCCTCATTCATTTTCAAAGATAATGTTTTAATGCGTTTTTTTTTGTTGTGATTTTTTAAATATTTGATTTAGATTGTTTAGTTTTGGGACGCTTTTATAATTTGTTTTGCCTGTGCAAGCAAAATATCAATACTGTGTTCTCTTAAATATTTGTAACTCGTGTTGTTTCAAGCCTTGGACAGCATGAAAATAAGCGTTACATTCGTCCACAACTTCACGCACAAACATACAACACACATTGAGAGAGTGAGTGTGAGAGAGAGTGAGTGAGAGAGAGAGATAAGATTAAAAATAACATGGGGGTGTGGCTACAAAAAGTTTTATACTTGTTGCGTTTTTTTTTTCAGACTATCTGCAGCGCATATCTCCCGCCAAATATGGGAGGAATCTATCATTCAAACACCTCTGTGTCGTCTGCGATGTAAATCATCTTAACAGGTATGTGAAATTTACGGAACTGCGTAATCACAGTCTTGATGATTTAAAACCAGGAAGGAATGATTACGAACGTTTATGTTCCATCTCATTTTCTTTTTGCAGAACGTCAGCCACCACAATAGTTGTAATAAAACTACTTTTATTGATCCCAAAGATATGGTGTTAACACAGAGACGAAATGGCGTGGCTGTTCTAACGATGTACGCTGATCACAAAAAGTATTCAAAAGCACCTTTTCACCTGATAATCTTTGTTTGTGTCAATAAACGTAAATATAGATATATATGTATACACACACACACACACACATATATATATATATATATATATATATATATATACACACAAATTAATTACGAAACCACGAACCTTATCTGTTCACGGCGAAAGTAATCTGTAACTGCCAGTACAAAATATTCTGAATAATAATACTTAAAATGTTACC
Organism: Clitarchus hookeri; assembly: GCA_002778355.1. Lineage (NCBI taxonomy): Eukaryota > Metazoa > Arthropoda > Insecta > Phasmatodea > Phasmatidae > Clitarchus > Clitarchus hookeri. Next base: position 874,912 of record NQII01000961.1, on the reverse strand, counting down.
GCCAAAAAAGTAGGCATGAAGTTCATGGAAAATTGGTATCCATTTCCAATACATAACTAAAGTTTAATGTTTAGTATGGAGGCCGCTCGCATTGATTATGGCATGCAGTCTCTTTCGCATTGATTCTACAAGTTTATTTGCTTATATCTTCACCTATATTGTTCCATTCTTCTTTAATTATCTCAATGAACACATTTCTAGAGGTGCACTTCTTTTTTTTTTCTCACTTGTCGGTCTAATAGAGCTCAAATGTTTTCTACAGGATTTGTGTCCGGGGACTGTGGAAGTGTTTTCAGTGATTCTCTGACGTTATACAGTAGCCACGTCGTGCACTTCGGATTTTTGATGTTAGATAATGAAACTGTTTTCTAGACCTAACTTCGGAGGGCACTTTCTTTCTACATGTCGATATAGCTGAGTGCATCAAGTTTATATCTAATGACGCCAGAATAACCCATACTAACCCAAACCATTACATTTCCCCCGCCATGCTAGACAGTTGGGGTTATGTTCTGAGGATGCAATTCACTATTAGGTGCTATCCAAACACGTCATGGTCCATCTGACCCGAGTATCAGTAAATATGACCCTTTTCCAGGAATCTGTTCCCTTATCAACATGTCCACGAGCAAAATCCAATCTCTTCTTCCTACTGACCTCGCTGATGCAGGGCCTCTGTCGCGGAGTCTGCACCTTGTTCCCGGCATTATGGATCCTGTTGCGGATTGTTCGTGCACAGGCTTATTTCCCTCTGTGTCTGGAGGTCATTGGCGACAGTTCGAACACTGGTTCGTCAACTCTTCCTCACTTGTCGGATTACATCACGTTCATCTCTTGCAGACGAGACCTTAGTGCGCCCTGATCTCTTCCTGTTTTCTGGACTTCCTGTGGTCTTGTTATCGCACACAATGCACTGCACTGTAGAGAAACTGTTATGAACCGTGGCAGCGATTATTCGGTAACTATTATCTCGTTTAAACAAAGATGATATGCGCTGTTTAAATGTTTCAGACAGTTCGCCCTTTCTACTCCCCATTAGGCTAGTAATGAGGCACTCTACTTGTACACGGTGCTATCAAGTTAGATCTGTAAGCCAACACTGCTATGATCAAGTTAACACTTTTAACTTCAAGATCGAGCCGGGTTAGTGTAAAATAGATGCAATTTGCTGTTGAACCATAACTGTATGAAGACTTTTTTGGTGGTCACATTTTATATTTTATTCTGAAGATTATGCACCGGCCGTTGCATATTAATTTTATTGTGGATATATATGTTTTCTCGTGTAATTAATTTGTGGATGTGTATTTAAGTTTATTGATGTCAACAAAGATTATCACGTATTATAAAAAGTTGCTGTATGAATACGTTTTGTGATCACTGTAGCGGTACCGATTCTCTGATTGGCCGCGCGAGACCCAGGAAACGGGCCTTGTGCGTGATTGGTTACTGCATACTGCACAAGGTTCCGTATTGACTTTGCTGCGCGGCTGGCGAGTAAACCGGGCGCTGATTGGCGAACGACGTTCCAACATGTTGCTGGCCAGTGACGCCATCTTGATGGCGTGTGCGGCTCGAGTTCACGGTACAAGCGGCTGTTCCTCCTCTGTATTGTTAAGTACTCTGTGACGTCACATCTGAACATTGTATGAAACCTATAAATGGTGTTTACAGCAGCAAACAGTAGAAACACAACTGTGTTTGACATTGAGTATTCATAAGCAAGCTTGAAGATTTTCGTCGCTAGGTGCGCAGTGTTCCAAAGAGGTCACTTATAATTAAAATGTAAAGTTACGTGAATAATAAAAATGAAATATTTCACTTATTTACGAAGTTATTTTATATTTTATTTATGATTATTGCAATTATTTTGTTGTTTTTTTATCGTAGAAAATAGAGAAAATCCGGTACACATGCGACATTAGCGCTACCTAGTGGCGAAAAATTATAGTTGCCAAACTAAAAGCATTGGGTTTCGCAATCTGAGTAGAATAAATATTAGTTGTGCGCAGGTAGCGATGGGCGTTCGCGGCGCCGAGACGAACGACCCAGAGTGCAGCCTGGTTCCGCGGCGAGAATATCGACTGACGCGCACCGTGACCTCGGGGTCAGACCTGTGGCCGAGTGCAACGTGACCCCGCCCAACCTCCTGTCACACCGCACACTGAGACCGTCTTCCATCCAATTTGCACTTCTTGTTAGCAAAACGGTCACGTGACCCGATTTCGTCCACAAAATCGATGACTTATTCTTGTAACTCGCGTTTTTTTCAACTGCGAATGAGTGAATGTGAGTGAAGAGATTTGGGCGGCTCTTAACAGCAAGGTCTTGAGAGCCGATGTGGCTGATTGAGGTGAGTACAGAGCAGCGCTGGAATTAAGGGGCAGGGAAAACGGGAGATCCCTGAGAAAACCCGCCGACCAGTGGCATCGTCCAGCACGTTTCCCACATGCCAAAATCAGGAAGTGACCCGGCTGGTAATGAAACCCGATTAGCCTAGCCGTAAGTATAAGTATTATATTAACGGAATGCACAGGTTGTTAATATACCGGTTTAGTGTCAACACCCCCTCGCCTCTTTCTTTTTAAAGTTCGCTAGAAGGTAGACCCTCGACGCGAGGTTTCTTTGGCAAGGCCACGTTTTCCCCACGCGAGTTGCATATGCGTGCTCTCCCACACGCGCGGTCTCGATCTGGCGACACTAACGACCACTTGATCCTCTCAACAACCCCTCCCGTTCCTCCCAACACCCTCGTTTCACCACTCGCGCTGGAAGCAATGAGCGTGTGACGTCTTTCCTGCGAGCGTCTTCCGTGGGACGGGGTGCCCACAAGTTGTTACTCGCCTGTGGCCGCTTCACGACGACGCGCGGTTGTAGGCCGTTCACGGTGAACTGAGCTCTTTGGAAAGCCCTGATTGATTAAGATCTACTTGTAAGCACGCTGTGTATACTTCCGCCACATGTAAAATTAACACTGCCGTGGGCCTCGTCACTTTGTTCACGCGCCCGTCACGTGAAACTGCGAAATTATTAAAAAGGTAAATATTATACAAATTTGTTCATTCTTACTTTTGTACGCTAAAGAAAAGTAAAATTAAATAATTTCAGCATTCGTAAATGTTCCCGTAACACTTTCAAATCAACCTTTTAACGTGGAACTACTTTCCGTCCGACGTTGTCAACTATGCTAGCCGCATGCCAGACATTGTGCCCGTTTAAAATGTATGCAGGTAAGGGGAGTGACATTTTTCAAAGGCTGATTTCAAAAGTGCTCGATCAACTGTGAACAGCGGTTATGCTCAGTGGCATAGACGCTAGCCTTCCGCCGCTGATGTCCTCGGTTCGATTACAGGCCCCCGGTGGGCGAGAATTTGTATTCCAATCTGTTGCATGGAAAAGTGTTATAAATAGAACAGTTTTAAATACTATCTCTGATGTGCAAAAGTCAATATTATACACCATTCAACGTTTTCTCTGAGCATAAACAACAGCAAAATATTAATTGCAAATGTATTCATAATTCAGTGAGATTTGAATTGCTGATTTAATCAGATTTAGAATATTCGACGCCAATACACACGGGACGAAAATACACTGTAGACTGTACACATATCGGCAGGTACTACTTCCACGAACGCACTTGTTGGCGAATACCATCTGTCTTTGCCAGCTGTAACTATCTGTCGTAACTGGGTTAGGTCACCAGCGAAAACGTGCATGTAATCGTGGAAGTGTAAAATAACTGACACTGTGTTTATTTCCGAATAAGTTTGAGATAAGGGGATATACGTCGTCCCGTCCCTTGTCAGTGCGGGATAATTGTTTCAGCCCCAGGACACGGGAAATCCCCTACAAAACACGACAGTTGGCAACCCTACCTCATCCACTCTTCGAGCTAGCCAGAACGACAGACCTGTCCCGGTGGTTGGGGAGCAGTAAATATCAAGAACGCCAGCCAACTCTAATACGGGTCGCTCATCCTGCTTGAGGATGGCTACAGCGGGCAGATTTACAATATTTACAGTCGGTTCACAGTAAATTGAATGCTGGTCGGGGAATGGAATATGCGATTGTGCTAAAGCTCTCGGTTCACGATTAATTTCGTATACGTTAAAGGCGTCTGCATAGAATGTGTACAAAAAAAGCTTTATTCATAGTGAGTATACTCTTATTTGTGTTCAATCAATCACACGCAACTATAAACTAACTTGGTTTTGCTGAAATAGTGACATGTCTTAAATCTGTAAGGATAAACGTGTTTTTCTTTCAAACTTAAATCTTTAGATAATACCCTACAAAAAAAACCGTGTTTTGTTTTATACTTAACCTAAAACCTTACATTCAACATTTGAAAAAAAAAATATTCCCATAGTTGCACATATTTTATTCTACATACTAGTTGGTATGTGCGTGTTGGTAGTAAATTATGAGAAGTATTCCAATATGTTAACGTTCTGTAAGAGCAGTTCCTTTGATTAATAACCGCTTACATAAGATTCGTTTATTACTTGTTAACGTAATAGTAACATATTTATGATTCTAATAATTACGCAGTGTTTCATGATTGTGAGGTTCATGGCATGTGGCGGAAATGTAAACAGTGGGGTGAAGCTAGAAAATAAACAAAGTAAAAAAACAAAAAAAACTTAATTAACCGTAAACGAAATACTGCTTCTTCTGGCTGTTACCTCTCCACGCACTGAACCACTGCCCCAGTTAACTTAAAGCACAGTTGTTCAAATTTAGCACCCACCCAGCCGCAGATTAATACTCCTCAGTCACGCTATGCGTGGAAGTCTAGTACACTAGCGTGCACGACTCCGGCTGTTGGAACTTGGGTAAGGTTTATTATACTCAGGTTAGGAACAAAACGAATTTTACTATGGGAAAGTTCGGTATAGGGAAAATTTATGCCGCTAGATGCGCAGTGTTTCAAAGAGGTCGCATTGAAAGTTTAAGCTACGCGAATAATAAACGAGAAAGCACTTACTTAGTTATGTAGTTATTTTATATTTGATTTACTATTATTGGAATTATTTTGTTTTTTTTTAACATGGAAAATAGAAAAAATCTGGTACACATGCGACACTAGCGCTTACCTAGTGGCGAAACAATTCAGTTGCCAAACTAAAATTGAGCTTCCCAACCTGAGTAGAGTAAACCTTAACTTGGGGGGAAAAGGAAGAGCGCAAATCTGTGTTAAAAAAATGGCGTCAGCATGGCGACGTAGTGTGGATTACAAACTGCACGGTACAGATGTAAAATTTCAATTCTCCTCCCTTATTTTCTCATCCGCTAATCCACTGTGCCGTGGATAGTTAACAAGTCTTTGAAGTATCCACGCTAGACGTATGTTTTGGCTGGACAATTTGCAGCATCCTCCCCCGAAAGTAGCCGTGAATAGGCTATGAACTGCGCCACCGGGACTCCTGATTTACCATAGGTTGATCATAGCCCAAGAGAAAGTATGGGATGAAACTCACATTCTCTGTACAGAACATCACGCCAGACGTGACAAACCTCTTTTTGTAATGCGCCTGCATACTGTCCCAGCGAACATTCTTCATGTGCAACCAATTACCGGCGGAGCAAACTATTTTTGAGTGGCGTATCATGTCGCCAGTGCCTTAACCTTTCAGTCATAGTGTTCTACATGTTGGACGGGACGTTGTACGTGGAGTGGATTTAAGGCTCCCGTCTACCTGAAGCGTTTGAGGGGCCGTGGTGGCTGAGCGGTTAGCCTGCTCGCCTCCCACCAAGGCGAACCGGGCTCAATCCCCGGCCGGGTCACTCCCGGATCTTCACATGTGGGAATCGTGCCGGACGATGCCGCTGGTCGGCGGGTTTTCCCCGGGTATCTCCCGTTTCCCCAGCCCCTTCACTTCGGCGCCGCTCCATACTCACTCCAATAACCCTCATCGACTCTCAAGACCTCGATGTTAAGAGCCGCCCAAATCTCTTCACTCACTTTTTGTTCTGCGTTTGAGGCCGCGATGCGCGGGAGCGATACGGGCGAAATTACCCCGCGCATCAAGTGAGCCGTCGCCGCTAAGCGCAAGGCTTTAAACCGGCGTGCAGCGTTCCCGTCATACTGCGTATAGCTATAGGCCATTCAGCGGTGACCCTATAATTTGACTGGTGGAAAGTCTCTAGGAATGTTCAACGCAGGGCCTTTGAGTAGATTTGTACGTGCGTTATTTCGAGATACAAAGCTTTGAAAAAGCCGTTTTCAGCTATGCTGGGGTACTCCGAAACGGTGTTTGTAACGCGCGTGGCGTCTTGAAAGAACTAGTGTGTGTTCTTTTCGTATGTCGGCACTTTGGACGTACGTGTGATAGTTTCAATGAAAAACGTGTGTTTCAAACACACTGCAGCGCAGTTCGAGTGCAGGTAGGCGGGAGCCTTACTGACGTAGACTGTACACAGAAGGAAACGGTGGCCAATGAGGGGTCACACTCTTTGTTGAGAGTGTATTCTCTAGTATCATTAACAGCTACTGCTAATAACGCCCCAATACAAACACGTTTTTACTGGTTTTCGCACGACAGTGCGTTTCACCGAAATTTGCTCAGTCCCACACAAAAAAAAAATTATTTTTGTTCGTTGCAAGGCTTAAAATAATTTATTCGTCTTTGAGGGAAATACTTAAAAGAATGCGGACGTAGTGATATTTAGGTGAACAGCAATTGGTATGATTGTTTAGTTCGGGCGATGCCGTATGAAGTCAGTAGCACTCAGAAGTGTTAAAAGAACTCGGTGTCGAAGACCTGTAATCATTTAACATAATATTTTGAGTATACTCGTTACCACTTGAGATGTTGCAGAACAGGCGAGATCAATGTCGGTACCGTGCAACTCTAGAAGCTAGCACCAATGATGGCATCGCCTTTCCCTGGGCAGTGTTACTGGTTGCTACTGACAAAAAAACTCTTTTATACACTGAAGAGCCAAAAAAACTGGTATAGGCGTGCGTATGCAAATAACAGAGGTATGGAACCAATCAGAGTAACGCCATGCGGTCGGCAGCTAGACCGGTTACTGCTGCTACAATGGCAGGTTACCAAGATTTAAATGAGTTTGGAATGGGTGTTATAGTCGGCGCACGAGAGATGGGACATAGCATCTCCGAGGTAGCGATAAAATTTCGATGTTCGCGTACGACCATTTCACGAGTGTACTGTGAACATCGGAAATCCGGTAAAACATCACATCTTCGACATCGCTGCGGCCGGAAAAAGATCGTGAGAGAACGGGACAAATGACGACTGACGAGAATCATTAAACGTGACAGACGTGCAACCCTTTCTCAAATTGGCGCAGATTGGATTTGAGGACTGCCCTGCATGATTCATGGTGTGAATTGCCTCCTGCATACCTTCAGACATTAGTCNGGGCTACACGATATTAGGCAGGTGTACCAGTTTTTTTGGCTCTTCAGTGTAATTTGCTGCTTATTGTGCCGTGGATTTTCAGAAACCCTTTCCATTGGTTCCAAAGCGCCAAATTGTTATAAAAAATTCGTAAGTACTGTTTCCCGCCAAAAAATTTCATCTTTTACGACACCTGGGGCGAAAAAGTGACGTGTGCGTTGAGAGGTTCATAACAGCACCCGCTGTAACTCGGATGCTGTGCCGGATGCAGAAACGTCGTACGTCCTCACTGTGGTCACCTCAGCAGTCGACGTCCCCCGTTGGTTGAAGATTACGTCATCGATGCAGGCGGGTCTCGAATCACGTCCAGTTGGACGTATGCAGGGAAGAGGGAGTTGTAATGGCGCCACCCCGGACGTGTCCTGGGTGATGATTTAAAGGTGCCCCTTCCTGACTCACTGCGGAAGAGGTGTCCGTGTCTTTTGACTCACCGTCGCAATCTCTGAGCTGACGAAATCGCGGCACGTTCTTCGCGGACAGCCGAGCGATTGGCCGGCCCAGGGGTCTCCCAATGTGGATGAAAGATGAGGTGGACAGATTTTCGTCTTCCTTGCGAAATAAAAATAAAATATTCAAAAATAAAATTTTAAAATATTACACATTTTAATTTTTTAAATTTAAGAAGTGCGTGGTCCCCCTTGAACATGAAGAATACTTGTATATTAGCCCATAGATTGTAAATCAATTTTTTAACTAAACATAAGGAAACTATTATTTTTAATTTTTTTTCATATATAGAAAATTTTTAACCCCCTTGAACACGAAATTTCTGAACTGATAATGTTTAATATTATAGCGTCATATCCCCCTCCCCCCA